>JAODUI010000008.1:1210953-1227225 GCA_027563995.1 Papilio gigon | reverse complement strand
ATGTCACACGCTATTCATATGCTAGACAATAACGTAAGGAACAATAACACGGTTCAATGAACCCACAAGATTAGATAAAAGGATTGTTTATATTATGAAGCTTGAAGACTGTAGAATAACATAATAAACAAAACTTTTAATAACATACAACATAACCTACATTCGGCCATTGTGACTTTCGATACAAAGCTTTTAGTTTTACACTACGTAGGAAGCTCTCCGTTCCTCAAGTGTTGCCGATGTCTATAGACGTCGACGACCACTTCGGTGGTCTCGCCACTTCTTTGCCCCCATTTGGTATAAAATAGAATATTACAGTCAAAGCAACAGATGCGTCAACATTAAAGAATCGAAGTTATTTCTAATTTTTAAACTTCAATAGTAAAGTAAAATTTTAATAATGTTGATGAATACTTTGGTATAATATTTAAGACAATATTACAAAAACCCCCGGCTATATCGATGTAGATATGTGTCAGAGCTACTCCTAGGGGAATCCATACTCTCTATTGTCTTTAAAATGATAGGCGAGTTGCTTTTCACAAACACAATTGAAATATACAAGAGATTCGTAGATATCTAAAAATAGTTTGAGATTTTTAAAATTGTGTAAAAAAAATTTGTAATAACAATCGAATGAATTTCACCCACATTTATTATTCTAGTTACGACGGACGAAATAATAAATTAAGAAAAAAATTAAATGTTCGATGAAAACCAAAACTGAGCTCTTATTTTTTTTATATTTAAGTGCCGACACTCGAATATTACTTAGAATTAGGTCTTATTAGGCGTGCCCACATAAACGTGTCTAGCCATTCTCATAGGCCTGTTTTTGTACAGTAAAACAACTTGAGAGCGTTCTTCTATATATTACCAATACGATAATTGTGAAGACTTGTATGGTCAGTCAAATAAGTTTAGACAAATTTAGGCATAGTCAATGCAGATACAATAAAATTTAATGTTCTTGCTATATTATTCGTATCAGGTCGTATTTGTAATGTCAAATAGTTTGAGTCGAGACAAAGGCGACCTAATTGTCGATGTGGACCTCGTATGTATCTCTCGTGGTGTGCACCCGATTTACATACGTTCCCAATCATTGTCTTTGTGTTGTTTTTTCCGTTATGGACGAAGACGCTCCAAGGACACCAAGTCAGTATAAATATTGAAGTGAATTATAATTTTTCGTAGTATAATTCTTTGCGAGCTAAGGGTGAACAAGCTTAGAGCTAAACAAACTAAAAATGTTCGGCAAACTGGTGAGTACAATAAATTTATTCATTAACTAATAATTTGTTGAATTAAAATGTAAACTTTAAATTAAAAAAAAATTAAAAGCATTAATGATAACAAAATAAAATCATTTAATTAAAACCTTTTTTATGGGTAAATGAATTTATTACATTGAAACAAAGCGGCATTAATCCGTTAACCAACCACTTATTACTTTGGTGTTATAAAGTTTTATTTCAGTAATTATGGTAATAATATATTTAAAGAATGTGTAACGAATATGCTACTACCGTAGATACATTTTTCCACTGAATTTTAATATGTGGTATTTGTATTAAAGGCAATATACAATATTTTAAATATTTGGAAAAGGAATTCTGATTAAAAATAGCGACAAGGTTTAATTTTTCATCATATATTTTCAGGTTGTTTTATTCGCCATTTTGGCTTTCGCTTTCGCGAGACCTCAAGTGTACCCCGGCTACAGCTACGGTAGCTACTCCGGCGCCGGCTACCCAGGGTACTACGGCTACTCTGGATACTCCAACCCGTCTCTCTCGTACGGCAGCTACGGGACGTACGCCGCATCTCCCTACAGCAGTCTCGGTTATGGATATTATTAAATTTTGAACACGACAGCGGATATGATAACTATTGTTAATTGGTCTTATATTGAATTGTTTATGTGTATATTGGATTAAATTTGAATTATAAATCACATTGAAGTTATTATTAATACTTTAGAACTCACAATTAAGTTTTCTTGGTAAAACTTGTAGTTACTTAGATTAGTAAACTGGTGTAAAAATAACAATACCTTATAGTTACTAATGTTGCTTTATTATATCAAAAATGTTCACAATAACATTTTAACAAGCTAACATTTCTCAGAAAACTCAGTAAAACGTTATAAGTTAAAAATATCTTTCGAGTTCAGGTGCTCTTATGAATGATAATTAAAATAGATTTTATATCTATACATCTTGTATTGAAATCTAACAATACAACGTCCTACGGACACGAATATTCTGATACTAGATTATCTGATAACTGGCTGTCTCTTGCGACTCCGTCTGCATAGAATTAAAAAAAACTTATCATATCTAAGGTAGCTAAGTTAGACAGACTGAAGTGATGATGATGATGATACCTATTATCATAAATATAAATTAGAGAAGTGTTCTGTGAGTTGATGGTATCCCGGTTTTTTATGGCTTGTTCATCCCACAGGTTTAAATGACTTAAAATAGGCACATAAGACAGACTTGCCTGTCATGATTAAAACTATAAAAATGTTCTATATCTAGGAGACAATATAGAACAATGCCTGGATGTAAATTGATTTGTAAATTGCCGGCGTCAGAGCTTCCATACAAGCACGTGTAAAAGTGAATAGGCACTTACTAAAGTAGCGCGTACCATCTTTCGACCACATCACTTAACATAGGGTGTGATCGTGGTCCTTCATAAATAAAGGTCGGTGGCCGAATATATTCATAGACAGTATATCAGTTGCTTAATTGAAAGTACAAAATGTGTCTGTTAAATTACCACAAAATAAAGGTGTCGATGACCACCTTTTTATATGACAAGAGGACAAACGAGCGACGCCTCCACCACTTGATTGACTTTATTGCAAGCTCAACTTTGCCTTGTTGACATTGACTTAGATACAATGTGTAATTAATCTTAGTTTTTGTTTTATAGAAACTGAACATTGACTTAACGAACTGTATCTGTATAAAGTGCGTATATGAACTGTGTTGAGTTTTACACTATTGTTTCTTTATTACTTTATTTGATGTGGTTTATTTGCTTAAATCGACAACTAGAAGTGATGTTAATTTGACACTGACTAATGTGAAATTAAGTTTTTACACGACATGAGATAGACGAGAATTCTATAACTATATTTTGCTCTAGTTACTTTGTTGGTATTGTTGAGTCGATTTTATCGAACTAGAGTTTTAAATTGTTAACTAAAAGTTAGTAGCATTGAGTAATTACAAAAATAAGATTAATTAAATTAAATAAACTACAGATAGACAGTAAAAAAGTCTACGGACCGTGAGTCTGTAGAGGCACAAATAAAAAAAAATAAACTATTAAAACTTTCGTGAGACATTTCACTAAACTACTAATAAAATGGTTTAAGTCACGTGTAGAGACCTTCACCGATCTACACGTGAGTAAGCTGTTTTATTAGTACTTTAAATTATTTAATTTAAACAAATTGCGCGGATGCAGTTTTGATGAAATTTGATACAATTAAAGTTAAAGTTAATGAGGAGACGAATCTATTTTAACTTAAAAAAAAATTATTAAGAATTTTGTTCGAATTTCGAATAATGGTCGAGCACTAGTCAGTCTAAATGCACAATATTGGAATTGATATTTTTAGTATATTCACGCATTAAAACATGGTCAATTGGTTAACAATCGCATTCCTAGCCGTGGGCCGAATTTAAACGACTCGAATCAATTGATAAAAGAATACTAAAATCGACCGGTATAGGCTTTTGTTCGAGCTGGCTTTACGCGTGTAACACTCTCGTAATTACCGGGATAGAATCGTCTATGATTGACAATTTTTTTTTATTAGTAACTGTATTTTTTAAAGTGCCAATACAATTTTTACTAGTCTACTGTTTTTTTCACCTTTAAAGATGAAACTTGAACATTATTTGTATTATGTAAATAAAGTAATTATTGTTAATAATTAAATATACTAATTGAAGATAATTGATGTGTTTTCAAAAATAATTAACAGTAAATGTTAAATAATAAAATTATTCATGACTAATATAACCTCAAAAGTTACTTCCGCCAATTTAGTTTACTTAGTAAACGTTGTTGTGAAAAACTTTTCTAAGGTGTCAAGAAAAAAACATCTAACACAGATTCGTTTTACAAAAGCTAGATATATATTTCAACATTCATTTAATTATATACATAACTCGGTTATTTATTAATAAATGTAAATTAAAAAATACTAGCAATTTACATCAATACATATTTATATTAATACATACAGTATTTATTATTATAATAATGTAGATGTACTTGACAATATAATGTAGTCAGAGATAGTAACAAACATACATACATACATACAAAATATAAGTTGCCTATAATAATGAAAAATGTAAATCATTTAGTTGAATTTTTTGTTGACACTAGACCTTTCAGAAAGCATACTAAATTTCTCCAATAAAATATATTTTTTTGATGTTTCTGTTGCCTTATATCTATAGATAACCTTATTGTTGGATTAGTTTTTCCAAGAAAAATGAGTCACTGGTAAATCGTCGATGAGGATCGAACGAATTGGAATAGCTTACTTATGAAAGTTGACCCTTTTAAGTAATCCAAATGAGATTATCTAGAAAGATGTAAAGAGAAAGAGAGAATTTCTTCAAAGAACATATGTGGCATATTAAATGTTGGAATAATAGTAACGCAAAAACATATCGATAATGTGTTAATAGATTGTCATAGTTTAAGATACAGGTTGTGGTCGTCGGGAACATGTCCTACCCGGATGTTTGTTCTTATTCTAATTACTGGGTGACTATACTCAGTACATTGTTGCTCTGAAGATCAAGGACGCTTTTTACATTACGTGTACCACGAGGCGTGGTCGTCATAAAGCAATATATAAACGCGGCCAGCTTATCCATCTGTATCACTTGTCAAGTACGCAAACCTTTAACAATGTTCTACAAACTGGTAAGTTATAAAAATTATATTAAAGATATGAAATTGACTAACATTATAAAATGTAAAAGACAATTGGATTAAAAAAAAATATATGAAAATTATTCAATTCTTATATCATTTAATACTATTAAATTTAACCGGAAATTTTAAAGTAAAATAATGTAATTGGCATCTAATGGTATTTTCGTAATTTTTAATTTTATTTGGGGGAGAAGAATATTACGTTACTAACTAAAGAAGTTGGTCTCATTGGATCGAATCGAAAGTGAAATATTTCAGAATACAAATTTATCTTCATTCCTGATTATTTCAGCTTTTATAACATGAGAGGAACCCAAAATTTTTTGTCACTAGCTAAAAATTCAATATGATTTCAAAGGGTATCTAAAAACATCCATACACAACTCTATTAGCAAAATCCCTAAAGATATCCAATCAAAGCTTGTCCTTAAAGCAATGACACTGGATTCACCTTCAACAAATACGAACTGCGCACTTGATAAAACTCTGTAAATGACGTTTGGGTTATGCAATATTTATTTAATAAGAGCCCGCCCGACGCGATGACTTACTATCCCAGACGTACTTAAATTGATTTATTCAATTATTTTTTAATATTTGTTCGAAATACTTTAGCGTTCCACTCCATATCTATTTAGTTGTGTGACTGACCTATCTTTGGAGGCTTCATCAATTTAATAACCCTTATATCAATAGATATTGGAAAGCTGACACATGGAAACCTTTGATTTACGAAGCTACTTATGAATATATTTCTATTTACGGAGCCCAAAGACGTCACGTGTTTTCAAAACGACGTATTTGTTTGGTTGATTGTGGGAGAATTAAAAAATAAAAAAAAAATTACATTTAATTAAAACAAAATGTGAAATGTTGATTCCGTGCATTTTTTTGCATTGTTTTGACTACATTTCTTCTGCTTTCTTCATCGGAATAAATCATGTTTAACATAGCAGGCAACGCATCTTCAACTTGTTTTTTTTTTAATATCACTTCATTTGTTTTTTGTTTTGCAGTTCGCCCTGTTCGCTGTGTTGGCGGTGGCTTTCGCCAACCCCAACCCGAAGCCGGACCCCGCACTGGCATACGCGGCTCCAGCGGTGCTACCCGTCGGCTACCAGGCATACTCTCCTCTAGCTTACAACGCGCCCTACGCCGCCGCCTTGCCATACGCCTACAATTACTACGTCCGTTAACACAACTCTAGACCCAAGCTAACAATGACTCGATTCGCCTAACGTTTTAAATAAATTTGTACAGCATCTAAATTTTATGTTATTATTTTGTTCCTAATGAATTGCTCAATATTAGAAGATGCGATTGTGCCCCAAGAAAGCACGGCCGATAAAATATTCTATGAACAATACTAAACTCGGGTAGAGCTTCACACTCCATCTAACTTTAAACGTCAGAAAAGGGGATGTAGAGAAAGAGAATATTTCCCCTTCTCATGATTTCCTTCTGCAAATTCATCAGCCCTTCTTAATTTTTTCTCGTAAGAAATTTTGATCTCCGACACAGAAACTGGCAAGCATTATTGGGCATGTCAAATTAAACACCAGTTGCAAACATTAAAAAAAAAAACAATTAGTCACTAAAGTATAGTCACTAAGTAACTACGCACGGTGTGATATAGGAATTCGAATAATTACAATAATTCACACAGTAATTTAAACGAGTCCATTTTGCAATACAAGGTCACCTAGTGCATAAATAATGCTAATAAATCTAGTTTGCTGTTAACAATGCTCGTATAATGTACTTTGTATTCTACACCGTACTTTATTAAGGAATTTTATAAAATTGTGAATCAGTTTTTGGTAAATATCTCCATTATTGGCGGTTCAATCCAAACTTCCACTGATCATCATCCGCTCACTATACGTTCCAGCATTTTGAACTGCCGTCTCCGCTATACATGTCAATGTTTGAACTTAACAGAAATGGTTACAAGAAATATTAGTAAATTAACAAAAGACTACTTTAAAAAAAAATCATTGTACGTTGGGAATAGACAGCGATTACAGTCTCTTACAATGTCAATGATGTATGTTCTGTAATATGATAACAGTATTACTATATATAACCTTTATATTATTATTTATAGTAACATTTCGGTCCGTTTCTATATATCTTTATGTAACGCCGCTCTATTTTCATATGTACAGCTCGGAGAACTTTAATGAATTCACACTCACGCACCTCATCAGAATAATTTATTTGGAACAGATCCTTGGGTTTTATAAAATATGAGAGAAAATATCTTTAAAAAAAAACAATATTTTCGGATGTAGATTAATTAATTTTATTATCATTAAGAGATAAATGAATACCAATTACTTATATAAAACAAACATTGAATGAAAATCTGTTAGAAATCAGAAACGATATCTGACAAGTGTTTCAGGACTGAAATTTTATGGATGTAATGTGGAAGTAGATTGTATTTCCCGCACATATATTTTTTTCAAATAAATACTTACTTTTGTTATCATCATCATCATCATCATCAGCTTTACTTACCCACAGCTGTACCATACATTTACTTTGTTTAAGTAAGTAATCAAATAAAACAGCTGACAAGTTAAACGATTAAGTATTATTTGATATGATAAATGTTTGAAGTGACAAACGGAACAAAGAACTACGAAAAGCAATATAAAAGAAAAGTTGATATAATCGACGCAATCAGTGACAAAAAGAAAATTGTCAAACTTTCAGTGCGTAGCGGACACTTTCTTACTTCAACATACTATAGAGTTGTTGTAGAGTGAATAGGCAATTGTTAAGCTAGCGCGTACCTTCTTTCGACTACACACCACTTAATATTAAGCGAGATATCGGTCATGCACCATAAAATATTCTATTACTTGGGTTATTTTCGATGTATCTAAACAGGAAATTAGATTTGTATGTTTTTTTTTTTTATAAAATCTAAACTAACGATTGACCACGATCCTACCCGATGCCAAGTTATGATGTGGTCGTAATATGGTACGTGCTAGTTTAGTAAGTGTCTGTTCACTCGTCTCCTGAAGGCCCACAAATCGTACTTGGACGGAAACACTGATGCCGGTGTAATGGATACAATTGTTAGTAGAGCCTGCTTCATTGACGTCACGTCCACCACCATTCCGTTGTTGGAATAGTGCATGCGAATACGTTTACTAACATTTCTATTATCATTCTATCTAAGCTCAAGGCTTGTGCTAGTTTATGGTCCACGACAATAGTCGAATGGCGGAAATAACCGTTTCGTATCCTTAAGCGGCTTTTCACGCTTCTAAATTTGAAAAACCATATAGGTTGTTGATAAAGTTTTTCAATCCGTACGGTTACAGTCGCGTTAATTATGTATAACAAGACATCAAATCACGACGAATAAATCAGGTAAACAATGTAATAAATAGATTTACTATGTGCTTCGCTTCGAATTTCTTATCAATCTTACATTAGAGCCACTAAATCGCAGCTACACGTCGACGAATGGCGCCGCAAATTGAGCCATTAAATCCTTAAGTTGACAGTTTTAAGTTACTCCTTGGTAAACGAGTCGTGAATTTAGATTTTGCCTTCTGATAACTTAAACGGGAATTGTACTACTTATAAACGGATTAACTCACGTGTAAATCGGTGTCGGTACCGACTAGTTTCGAGCCCAACGGGACTCTTCAGGGTAAATGGGATTGGTATTATACCGCATTCGTAGCCCGTCGCTCACTTCTCTTAAAAGTAGTATAGTGAAATATTTCACGATAGTTTTAATAATTTAAACGAAAGGCTATTAACGTGTTTCTAACTTGCGGTAAATTACTGTCAAGTTTAACAAAACTGTCTATTACGGCGAATTAAACTATCTATTGATCCTTTGTTAGACAAAATTCGATAGAATTCATAATTTTTTTTTCATATTTTCGCTTAAAAATGTATGAAATTTATTCTAAGCATTAATTTTACTGTGTTTAATTTCAAGTGCATCCGTTCGAGCTCCTTGATAAATAGTAAAAAGTATATACATCACATATTCAAAGCAACATAAATAATCATATAAGCAAATAAATTAAATACGTGGTTTAATTTCTTCATTTTTACATTCTATTTGCTTTTTGTTTTCTCGTGATCGTAGTATCTTTTTGCTCCAGTATAGAATAAATTCGTGCGCGAGGAATTTCAATTAACGTATTTTCATTGTTGGTTTGATTTTTTTTTCTCTCTCGTTTTCATTCTTCCCATCTTTATATTAATATTCCTGTAATATATAACAGTATTGAAATTCGTATTATTTTAATAATATATTTTGAGAGATGAAAGAGGATTACAGAAGCCAAAATAATGTCAACATTATTTATTAACAAGTTCGACATAGAAAAGGGCTTATTGGAATACGAAAAATTTCCATAACGAGTACTTGAGAAAAAAAAGTTTTGAATATTTAAAAGCAATTATTACGTAAAAGATAGCTATGGAATTATGAAAAGAATTAAGGACAAAGTTAAATCTGCTTCATCTTTGTATTAAAATTCAGTGAAATTCACAAAGGAGGCTTAGCGATTAAGCCTTTTTCCCGCGATTTTGTCTGCGCGGAATTAACGAAAAAACTGATTAAGTAGCCTATCCGTTCTTTCAGAATATTGCCTATATAATATGGAGATCTATTGAACTGTTTTTGATATGTTATTAACATTCATCCATTCATATAAACTTTCGCATTTATATGTCAGAATTAAGAAGTTAATAATAGCAACAATGTTGGTCAAAGTTGCTGGAGTGCACTAGATGCGGGCGGCGCAGGACCGGTTATCGTGGCAATCGATGGAGGAGGCCTACGTCCAGCAGTGGACTACATTAGGCTGATAATGATGGTGACGGTGATCATGATTAGCAACATAAAATCAGGTGTCAGATATGACACCGTGACCAGGACATGAATTCACTTCTTTCTTACTTTCTTTCACACATTAGATCTTCCTCTACCTTTATAGCCATCCACATTCAATCTCATTACTATATTGTTGACACTAGTCACTTATCATTCATTTGTTTCTGAATTACTAGGAATTTCTTAGAAATCTACCATCTTTTGTTTCTGGCTAACTTGGAATCAAATCAATAAATAGAAGAAAAATCTATTATAGTTTACGACCATTATAGTTCATAGATGTATATTTGTGTTGTGATGATGTTGATAGAGATAGCATTATGATTATGTAATCGATGTTCTTATTATCATGGAACGTGGTGGAATGCCAGCAATCACGTCGCTCGTTGGATTGAAGCCAAAATAAATCATCCGTGATGCACTCACGGCTAACATAGGAAAGCTAACGTCTGTTGTTTCAATTTCTTTTTATATGTAAAATGATTGTACCTTATGCGTCCCTATAGACTGTATTCTACATTTGTGTTAAATTTATCCAAGATCAGTTTAGCAGTTACGTAGTAACAAACTATATTAGTAGAATTAACCGCTTTTAAAGCCTTCAAACAAAAAGCAATGATCAAAAATAATTACGAAAATGTCGTGGTAATTTTTTTAACTTTATTCAATTTTTTCGTTATAAAAATCTATATTAAAATTTCACTCATAGTGTCGTGTTAGTTTTTAATGATCTAAAAATTTTTCTGTTCGCTAGATGTCGTAAAAAAACTAGCAGTGTCCGTTAGTATTGATTTTCTATTCAAAACCTATACTAATATACTATTAAAGTGTTTATTAATGGACTCTAAGTATGATAATAGAACTTTTAGGTAGGCGATTTACTAATGTCTTCCTAAACTTCAATTGTCAGTAACGCTCAATGCTTGCTCCCTATTGTTTTCTTTATTTAAATTTACACGTATTCATTCATTTACTATACGTAACACAAAAAACTACATTCGTATGTTGTTATTGAACAGGTAGTATAAATTGAAGCGCCAGTAGCCTAGTAGTTATGGGTACGGACTACCGATCTAGCGGTCGTGGGTTCGAATCCCGACATTCGACTATTGTCGTGGTCCATATTCTAACACAAGCTTTTTCAATCTTACCAGGAATGGTCACAAGAAATATTAGTAAGTTAACAAAAATCTACTGATATTAAAAATAAAATTGATACGATGTGAATTTGTAATACATTATTAATATCCACTTGATATCAGAATAAAAATGTATCATTAATTTTATAATCAAAATAATTTCGAACTGCAAGTCGCTCATTAATGTAACTACATTTTCACTCTCATATAGAATACATTTTTTTTTCTAATTTAAAATCATTATAAAACCCACTGAATCTAGAACTACGGAGAAATATTATTCGAATGACGCCTACCTCTTTTAAATTACTTCAGTTATTTAAACTACGGCCTAACACTATAAAACAGCATTTTGACATTTTTTTTAAACAAAGAAAACCTTGTTCATGAAAACCTTCATGTATATCCGGGAATAAAAAAAAACAATAAGATGTTCGATGTAAGATGTTCCTCCGATGTTCCAAATTCAAATAAGTCTACAAAAAAATAAAATAAACGATTCAATATCCTCAGAAGTCGGTAATAGATTTTTTACTGCAGCACTATAGACTATCTTGAGATCTTGGATCTGCCGCTACGTGCAAAGATGTACGCAGATAACCTATTTGTGACCAGCTCACACATCTTAGGCGACGTATCGAGAATATCTGTGAGTCCTTTAAATTCAACTCATTCAACTTCAATGCGGAATATGTTAAAAAAGCAAAACCTTAGTTGGTTTATTATTATAATGGTAAAATTTAAATATCATTTAATAATATAATCAGGGAGAATAATAGGGATTAGAGGCACTTTTCATTAATGTATATAGGTATTTTGTATACCTTATATAAATAAATAAATTATCATATTTTGTACTTACTTTGAGTTTGAAATGATTTGAGGTCAAAGACATGTCTATTTTAGCATGTCTTCTTGCGGAGCTAACAGCCTCAACATGAATTACAACAGTACCTTGTATGAGATAACTACTGCTGGTTACTGTTTAAATTTATATTATTATTTATTTATGTTATTGATATTATTATAAAAATTGTAATGTCTGTAAAAAAATACGTATTTGAAGAATATGATATATTTAAGTTACTTCTAGTGAAAATGTGTTTTTATAAATTCTTGTCGATCCGTGTATTTGCAAGTTTGCGTTTGTTCCAGGTAACCGATACGGCTAGGACAATTCCAGCGAGATTTACACTAGAAGATAGATATATGCGTGAGTGACATAGAATGATTTTTTATTTTTTTTATTCTACGCTAAAACGCAAGCAACAGCCAGTGTTATAAACAACGTTTAATTGCGATTAAAGAACGAAAACATTTTAATTATTGTAATAATCAATTTCAAATATAACGCTCTTAATAGTCGTAAAATGTGTTGTATTAGTTCTCCGCCGGAAATCTTAATGGGCATAAGCCAGCGCTATTCGGTCCGGAATGACGCTGCAAATTGGATCATTAAAAGCTTAAGCAGACATTTCAAAGTTGGATCGTGAAAAACGAGCTGAGCTTGACTGAACAGTTAATGTATCTAACTTGTTTTTTTTTTTTATAATATTATTTGTCAAAATTGCGACATAGTGTAGTCCTATCTTCCTTTCATACTGAAGAGCATGATGTATGTTTTCACGCGTAGGAAACGGCTGAGGGTTAAAGTACGTTCACCCGGTCCCTAAACCTGAACGTTATCACCGAGGAGGTTTTAGTAGGTCAAATCCTAACCCTATCTTTCCTTCAGAAGGCAGTGTATATTTCGCAGATTTTATCTCGTCTAAAAAAGTAGTCAAAAGTAGATACAGGGTGCCAAGTGAACGTCGGAACAATCGAAAGAATTAAGAATCCCCCGCGACATCCCCCAAAGATCAACATACTCCCGTCAACTTGACCAGATTATCGGTCCCTTGCAGGAGGTCTACCCAAGCTGCGTCTGTCTGTAGCCACCATTCTTAGACTGTCACAAAATGTATAAAACTAAAATCCGATCGAATTAGTTACTTTTTGTCTTCGCAATCAGTTAAAAAAAATTGTGTTTTTCTTTATTTTAATTATCAGCCTTTGATTTTTGATTTATCCGTTTCATACATATTTAGTTTAATATCAAAAAGGGAAAGCGGCGTCGGTTGCCGGAATGTATCAGAGATTCCTCGCCACGGTTTTACGACGTGTGCCCTTTGTTGACGAATGGCATGTACAATTTTTATCTGAGCCCACAAAGAATATGAAGGACGGAATTTTAATAAACGAATTTTGATATTCCTTCATGGTTACGCGATTCAATTTTTTTTCAAATAAAAAAAAACATCAACTTTAATATTTCGATGACTCTATTTAAAAATAAATCCGTTGTTAATAATGATTATAGTAGCTAATATGTGGTCATATCTTTCATCCTTCAGTTGTATTTTAACTTAAAAAAAAAAAAACAATTTAATATCCTATGCGCTATTTCAAACTGTTATCTATCTCTGTTCCGAATTCAAATTCGTTCCGCCATTTTAGACGTCGACGTAGAATCATAAAATCTCATATTAAAATAAAAATTTCTTGTTAAAAAACATAAATAATCTGATCAATCTAGTGATGTTATCTCGTTGGCTTAATGTCCCTCCATGACATTTGCGTAATCCAAGTTATTGAGTCATCAATCATTCGGCTCTCGGGCCACGATCAATAAGATGATAAATTAAGTGATAAAAACCTCTCCCGGACGTTTCGGCCTAATGAGGTGGTGTGGGGACGTACTTACATATTGAATTTATTTGAAATACAATCTAGTTGGCGCAGCTGTTAAGCATTTGACAAGTCCAGGTTCAAACCCCGCGATGTATCTGTGTTTTTCTATTTTCGAATTACATCCATTTATCGTTATGCCTGCACATATCTGATAAGGAATTCAATGATATGTGTGAAGTCAACTGTACTGGACGAGCATTGACTATGGTATATTAATGTGTGATGTATAGTGAGCTGATGATGATGATACCATTTGTCTGACTGAAATACTGACCTTGTAACAAACTCATTTCTTGTGCATCACTCAAGGCATTTCGTCGAGATTTTTTCGATATAAGATTGAATACCGTACTGCAAAATATCAAAAGTGCTACAATTTACCACTAAGTAACTACAAGTTTCTTGGCTAATTGCCGTCACAACATCAAATGATATTTCACCTAAATTGCTAGGAAATACACTTTCTACACAGTAGTAAAATAAAACAACAAAAATTTCGTATCAATTTTTTTTCTTGCACAAGAAGAATTCGAAGCCATCAAATCAGTGGTCAGAAATATTGGTCGTCCTTGGAAAAGTTGACGTCCGACCCACTATGTAATAAATAAAGTAGATGAAAATCCGTCCGAATATTATATCAAATATTTTGTGAAACTATGTACGGGGATATACCGTTTGTTCAATTTTATCGACTCCTTAGTACAGTACACTGTTATTAAAGTTCATATTTCTATGACATCTGTACATCTTAAGCAAGACTGCCTATTGCTTGGAATCCTATCAGTGAAAGTACATTTAAAAAATGAAATCATACATCAAAGTCGATTTATTATTAATAATAAGCCTATTATTAAAATTTGCTTCGGAAAACGTTTTTTCTTTAAATGAAATTTGAAATGATATAGTTCACGACAATAGTTAAATGGCGGGATTCGAATCCACGACCGGTAGGTCGGTAGTCCGTACTCTTGTACGTTAGGCTATTGGCGCTTGGAAAGATTGGTTCAATATTTGTCATCACCAGCATGAACATTCATCTTTATATTTCCATCGACCGTACCAAAGCGTGGAAAGCAAACGTTAACGAAATAAAAGTTTCTTTGAACGTCGCAATCAATGGCAAAAAGAAAATTGAGAAAGTTCTATTGGAATCGGACGTTTTCTTTATCTTCAAAATTATTTCTTCGCACTGAAAATGGCTTCAACAATTTTAAGATATCTGTCCAAGTACGCGCTAAAAGATGATTAAAGGAATACCAAAGAAAGAAAATAGAATAAATAAAATCAATGCTAAAAATGTTGAGAAAACTATCCGAACAACAAAATAAACCTAGCTATTTGTGAAACGTCATGTAAAAAGTTCGTACTATACAAAATAAACTCCTTGGATAAATACGAGTATTAAAAAAAAAATTTTTTTTTTCTTAATTTTGACCTTTTAGTTGAACCCACAAATTTCTACAATTGTCAATTAATAGCGATGTAAAAAAACACAAGATATACATCGTCGTTTTAGTAGGATATAGAAAAATAAATTAGTCAGAAGGTTTTAATGATACGAAAACAATTTTTCTTAGTCGAGATAGCCTACGCTTCGTACGATAAAGAAAGTCTAGCCGTTATCGCGTCACTTAATTCTTAGCCGTATTTGCCTAATACAACTTAGGTTATGATATAGTTTACGATAATCGCCGAATAGCGGGATTCGAACCAACGATCGCTTAATCAGTAGTCCTTACCCATAACAATTAAGCTATTGGCGCTTCAAACTTATTGAGTCTTGATTTTTTTTCAATCTTTTTAAATTAATAACAGCTGAAAGCTATGCTTGGATATCCAACCTCCACCTTTAGTTTTAACCGAGCAGTTGGAATGTACATTTGAAAACAACTCAAGCGTTAAACTGAGAATTTTACACTTTTACTGAAGATAAAAAATATTGTTCACATAGGTAACTTCGAACTAAGAAAATCTTTATTACATAACACAATTTAACACAGATCGCTGTGGCCTCCTGTGATATCTCCCTTAATCTCGATTCCATTTATAAAAGAACATCATCAGCAGCTCACTATACGTCCCCACTAAGGAGCTCAGAGCCTACCCTATTTTTAGGAGTGACTAGGTTATAGTCAACCACGCTGGCCCACTGCGTGTTGGTTGACTTCACATATATCTTTAAATTTCTTCGCCGATATCTGCAGGTTGCATCACGATGTTTTCCTTTATCGTAAGAGCGTCGGTTAATGTACATATGCAATTAGAAAATGGAAAAACACATTGGTACATGGTGGGGATCGAACCTGAACAATGCCGCGTACAGTCCGGCCAGTCAAGCGCCTAACAACACAACATATTTGTTTGTTAATACGTTATTAGTGTGTACAAATAATTCTTGACTCTTCTATAACTTGTAATAATTGAAATCAATAATTTGTTGTTAACGTCAATACAAGGAAAACTTTATTAAGCTTCAATTATTATTGGGCCCTCTACAAAAGGTCCCTCAATCGAGTTTCACTCTTGAGCGAGCAATGAACAAAG
>JAODUI010000008.1:1194232-1206909 GCA_027563995.1 Papilio gigon | reverse complement strand
TTTCCTTCACCGTAAGAGCGTCGGATAATGTACATATGCAATTCGAAAATTGAAAAACACATTGGTACATGGCGGGGTTCGTGTATGCCATACCTTAATTTAATACGAAAAGATCACTTAACAGCAAACGATTTATGTTTAGTACTAACTTCGTACAGTCTGTGTATTACGCTTCAAGATAATTAAAATTGAAGTGGCGTAAATTATGAGATGCTTTTATATGGCATTTTTTTGTCTATAAAAAATAATGTTACATTGTTTAAAGATATGGGATATACTTCAAGTAACGGTGGTCACCGATAAGAAAAAATGAAGCTTGTATTTTGTACTGAATGGTCAAAACGTGACCAGGCGCGGTTCGCTCGTAATAGAAAGTTTCCACGCTATAATTTAGCGGGTTAGTTATTTTCATAAGCGATCTTATAGTGGTTAGCAAGGATGTGCAATATAGAGTAGAGGGTTAATGATGGTTACCAAAAAATATAGTGTAAAAGCTTTAGCCGCCCTGTAGTAAACTCATCATCATCTGCCCACTATACATCCCGACTGAGGGGACTGAAGCTTAACCTATCATTACCAGTGATTAGACCCTGTCAACCACACTGACCCAGTGCGTGTTGACTTCACACATATCTTTGAATTTCTTCGCCGATATGTGCAGGTTGCACCACGATGTTTTCCTTCGACGTAAGAGTGTCAGATAATGCACATATGAAATTCGAACCTGGACAATGTCGAGTATCTTCTGGTCTGGTCAAGCGCTTAACAACTGCGCCATTAACGCTCTTTGATACTATACTAAATAATGCCAAGTCACTACCGCCATCTATCAAGGATTTAAAGTTTTTACAAAACCCTTGTCGGGCTGTAGCTGTCTTGTCATGTAATTTCATTTTTGTTATTTCCTATACCCTCTGATAGAACTATCCATGATAGTAGCATCTCTTTCCGGCCTTGATAAGCCTGTCACGCAATACTTATCACTTAAATCTGTGGTTGTCATTTGAAACATAGATACGTCGACAAACTTTAAAGCAAATATTAAGCAAGATAAGAGTTTTTTTTTACTAATCATTTTTATGCCTCTACAGGCTCAAAAGTGTACGGACCCGTACTCTTTTTTGCACTATTTATATTTACACATTCAGTTCTGAGTTTCAAGATAAGAGTTAGAAATGAATTGATAAATAAAAACTACATTAAAAATAATTGGGATTATCATCATCATCATCATCAAGCTTTGTCTGCCAATTCCCGGAAATAGGACTTCTTCAACGTCTTCCATAGCATGCGGCCCTCCTTCCACATCCAACGTCTTGAATCTTGGAGGAACATAGATTGTGGTAGCATTGGGAATCCTCGTGTCCAGCAGTGACCAGATAAAGGCTGACGATGATGATAACAGTGAACGGAATAACGGAAGATAGATCAATCTGGAACATCATCATGTGAGTAGAAAAGGAACAGAGAGCTGATGTTGGTACCGATTAATTACTTTTATGTAATAAAAGTTTGACGTATTAATTCTAAAGGCACCTTAATGTCAGGTAACAAATGTAATGTAAATCCCGTACAGGAATAGACATTTGATCATAAAAGTTAAGTTTGAAAGTGAGGGTCGTAAAATTGGGGAATCTGCTCGCTGTCATAAAACTGGTATTATTTCCGAATACCCCTTGGCTTACAGAAATAGGTCACGGCTTGTGACACCTTTTCAATCTCATCATACCTTAAAATCCAACTCATCGTTTCCATACGCAACTTCGATTTTTATTTCTATATTTAATACGACTGCTTTTTTTTTCTTTAAATGATTATACCGCTAATGAATTTAATAAGAACATTAGTATGTTTTTTAGTTTAGACTTTATTATTATTAAAATAACTAATAAATATTTCTTTTACTAGTAGAATTGTTGACATCGATTCTTCCACGAGGGTGTCCAAGAACGTAATGGCGATCTTTGGGAGAGACATACGCCTAGCAGTGTTCGACGTATGGTCGATAATTATTTCATTCAAGTAATTAACATTTCCATTAAAATGTTGAAATTCAACATAAATATAGTGTCCAGTTTTATGATTGTTAAAACGAATTATCATCGCAGAAAATAACGAAAAGGTGAAAAAAATACGCGAGCCTGAATAACGTGAAATCAGAGATACATGAAAACGTTTTTTATTCATGGAACATTCGTTCGGCTTCGGGCCAAAAGATGTGTGTGCCCCAGAGATATTTACCAAGTTTTATACGCAATCCCCGACAAATTTGTAAAGTTGCTCGCGTCAGTTTTGGGCAAACCGAGAAAAGTTTATTTCGTTAGCCGTTCCCGTCAGATACTCATTACGACGTTTGTCTACTGATATACGTGGCGACTTCTCATATAAGTTTCTTTCCATTATTCTGATAAAAATCTGAATAATACAATAGTTAAATTAAAAGCCGATAGAATTGACACGAATTATAGAGATATAAGAATTTAAAAAAAAACGTAATGACAAAGACCTTAATGTGCTTTTAACTAATTTGTGGTTTAGTTATTATAGGCAGTTTAGTCATACCCCCTTAATGGGGATTTAACAAACGAAATCTACGCTAAAAGTTTCACTTCGTAATCAATCTATAAGCTACAGTAAAAATCATATTACAAAATTAAGTATAACGATAGTCGATTGCTTACATCATTAAAAAAAACATCGTCAACAACCGCCCTTGTCTGCCCACTATTGGACATAGGCCTTTCTCAACGCCTTCCACATTATGCGGTCCTCCGCTTTCCATATCCAACGACTTCCTGCTGTCCGCACTAAGTCGTCGGTCCACCTGGAGGGAGGGAAAACAACAAAAAACTTGATTTTCAATATTTTCAATATAGGTGTTTCGACAGTGGACACCCACGGTTACAATCATCATGTCTTAATCACAGTGCCGTTACTATAACCCCTTACACGAACAGTATTACTAACTCGCCACTGCATAGCGTGTAATTAAGTGATTGCTTATAAACTTACTTCCCAACCGCATTCTAGTTAATTAATCTGGTGTATACAAACACTTGGGTAATTAAATCTGAACTTATCTTGTTTCCACAATTACCTAACTATTTACAAGGTAAACATACAAATAAGATATCATCATCATCAGCTAAGTCGCCACAGAACGGCTCGGAGCCTACCCTTTTGTTAAGACTAGACCATAGTTAACCACGCTAACTAACACATGATGCTTTAACCATCCAAGAAAACCGCTCAACTGTAGATAGAACAGAAGAACTCGTCACCTCACGCGTCAAAATCAGTTCAGTGGGAATAGCCACAATTGAATTTAATGACATATAGACGATGGTTATTAGTCAGGGAAAAAGAACTACAAATTTACATGACACATTTTTTTTATAACAGAATGGACCAAACAAGCGGCGGGATCAAAAAGGTGATTATCGACGCCCACCCGCAATACCAAAGTAACAACAGATGCGTAGTACGTTAATAACAAATGCTCAGTGAATGAGACTACTATATCACTGACGACGAAGTTGTGAAAAATTTAATCATCTCCTTTACTCTCATTGTAAAAACAGAGACGGCAATACGTAACACGTGTCTCGACAATGGAATTTTACTGTAAAATATATTTATAAATGCGATACGACAAAACAACTGACGAATACGGAATGTAACAATGCTTAATAGAAATATAATATACGATGAAATCTAAGTGTACCTCTTTGTATAGAGGTAATAAATAACTCAAAGGAATTCCAGAAAAGTATACAAAGCTAAGAACACTCTTTTTCCCTGTCCTTTACCCATGTCTTGTGGAGTCGGTAGAGTTGCTTTTCCTCCGCCAAATCAGTATATATAGTCGTTACTGCCATGTTTATAATGTCACCTACAACACGGTTCATTTATCTCTTAGGATTAGGTTCTACTTATATATTAGTTTACATTCACACGTATAACATCGTTCTCCTTAAAACAAGTCTATTGGTTCAGACTGCGGAAGGTCACAATATACGCTAAACATAATCAGCTCATCGTTAACCTGTCCTTTTCCCTACAGAAGGTAGACACAGAACTCTTGCATATATCTCTGGCAGCCGTCATACTTTACACCATTACGCATATCGTCTTTCACAAAATCCATTCTCTTCTTCGGTCTTCCTCCACCTTTATATTGTCCAAATTCAATCTCATTACCTTTTTGTTTATGTGCTCATAACATTAAAAAATTATCAGCTAATTAAGTTATCTTCTATTCACTCGAGCAATGAATATTTTTTTTTAAATAAAATTAAATTGATATTTTTAGCACAATGTTTCATTTTCCGTTACAATTACCCGACGCAAGTGTTATCTTCTGGTTTTACCATTCGATTGTACTCTGTATAGAATTGATATTATAATGTGATATATTTTACAAGAACTTATTAAACTGTATCTTATTTTGTTCTGTTTTAGACCTTCTTTCTATGTCTAAAATCGTTTGATGTTCGTGTTTTCTAAATTAATTCCTAAACTAACAAACTGATGCTAAAAAATCCATATTAATAGAAAATATTGCAGTTGTCAAAATCATTAAAAAAATAACTGAACAGGTTTGTCAAGACAATAAGCTTAAATTACTATAAGAAATTCTAAGGTATAATTTTATTTTTAAAATAAAATATTCAGTACCTTCACGTCGTAATTATAAACAGCTATTTACAAATTGTTTTCTAAAGGATTAATTAAAATTGTTTCGACCTGTCGTCGACAGATGGAGCCGTAAACTGAAGTTAATAATCACAACGATTTATTTTCTTCTCACTGATATTAATTCAACTAGATTATGGATATTTCAGCATTCGAAGATTAAATTTTCATTCGACGAATTTACATTTGTTATCACATCATATTTTATTACAATTGATATTTTAAGTCGTAAGCTTATTATCGATACGAATGCATTTTGGTCGAATTAAACGTGTCGAACTTTAAAGCCATTTAACTAAGCTGTAACTAGAATTATTGTAACCACATAAGCAAGTAGGTGATGAGATTGAATGTGGATAGGTATAAAGGTAGAGAAAGACTGAAGTAGGTGTGGATGGATTGCGTGAAAGAAGATATACGTAGGAAGAACAATGATTTTCACTATGTGAAAATTTAGAACTAATTTGCACAGAAAATGTTTTTTTGCCCTTTAGTCTTGTCAAAAAGGAAACGTTCTTACTTGAACATGAATGGCTATAAAGGTAGAGGAAAACCGAAGAAAGTGAGGATTAAGTGAATGAGGATATGCTTGAGGGTGTCAGTTGAGATGTGACGGCTGACAGAGATATATGGAAGGGTAGTACATACTGTGCCGACCCTCCATAGAGAAAAGGGCAGGTTGATGATGATGTAATTAGAATGATTGTGTATTGGTACAGGGGTAGAAATAGTAATGCAAGATCATGAAGATGTCACCAGTACGAAAGCGATAATGAAATGTGGGACTCTATTGGGATCTTTAAATATAATATTGTTTATAATGTTGTTTATATGATAAAAGCATAGCACCAACACGCCTTCATATAATTACCCGCCTGCATAGAGTTTGTATGAGTGATAAAAGTTTCCGGTGTTGAACAAAAATGTATGGAGTACACTTTCATATTAATAACTTCAGCTTTATTTTTCTTCATAAGCTTTTTACATAAAATTAATTTTCCTATATCATTCTATATTAATAATTTTTCAAACACTTACTATATCTAGACTTTTAGATGAAGAAAACTGCAACTCGAAAATGTCAACTGACAGTTATTTACACTATTAAAAATTAGTGTTATATAAAAATATTTTATCATACTGTGGAAGGCATTAGGAAAGGCCTATGTCTAACAGTGAGCAGACAAGGGCTGATGATGGTGATAAATATTTCATCAACTGCTAAAATTGGTCAGATTCATGTAGTTTTAGTAATCAGTATTCTAATTATAAAATATCCCTTTACATCAGATTAGAAGCATTACATGACGTTTTAATAAGAATTAAAAAAAGTACACCATCGTTATCAGCCTCGTTTCAGCCAGTGCAAAGATCGCCACAAAAATTGGTCCGGCTTTAACCAGGTGATATTAATTGCGCGTATGTAATAATTTAATTTTCTGCATTGGCAGCTCCCTTCACTCTTTAATCTCGTTTAAATTGAATAAAGAATGACCATCTCTTATCTTTCCAAACCAACATCCATTGAAGTGACTCAGTGAAGCTGAAATAGCACTGTACAATGGTACAGTCAAATTAAAACTTCTAGTGTTAATGAAAGTGTAACACATTTTGATATTTGAAAATGGTCTTCAAGTTACTAAAGTGTAAGCAGTTATGATTTTTCTAAATAACAATTTCGGTGTGAATTAGTGTAAATTTTGTTGTTTACAAAAACGTAGTGATTCGAGCGATAAATGTTGGAATTGATACAATAGCATGATATTAAATTAAATCTTCCTATTAAATAATATACGTACTATAAACAATAAGGTGAGGAGATTGAATGTGGATGGCCATAAAGGTAGATGAAGACCGAAGAAGGTGTGGATGGATTATGTTTAAATTTAAATATCTAAAATGAATCTTAACTATGTGGTGAATATTTTCGTTTCATTATGTGGTAAGGTGTTTGAATCTATATCAATAATGAAGTAGTGTCTATAGGCAATATACAAAACAAAAATATTTTTAGCATTTTTAGTTATTTTTCATCTATTCAGAAGTCCTCGTTTGTTATGGGTTAACTCCAAAATGCCTAAACTTTTGATGGGACTTTATGCGGGAGTAACATAGAGTTGAATTAATAAATTGTGTTTGTTTCAGATTTTGCCTCTCTCGTTTTCATCATACCGTCAGTTCGTCCGACGAATACCTGTCCCGTTGTTGATTACATTGACGGATGTAGATATACAGTACTATGTGAAAATTTTTCTGGCACATCCTCAGTGTACACCTGCAATTCCGAACCGCACGTTACATTTAAAATATGGCGCTTCAAAAGTGATACACTGACGTCAACATCCTTTAGTTCAACTAATTTTGACGCGAGAGTACGTGAAATCAGAGCCACAGAGAACTCATGGAGTACCATAGAATCGAATGCATTTAAATATTACACAAAATCTGTAAACATAGATTTGTCATCAAATCACATCAAAGTAATTAAAAATGATACATTTAAAAACTTCGCGTATTTAAAATATTTAAACATATCTAACAATGAAATAGAAAGTTTATTTCCTAATTCTTTAGCGCCAAGTTCCCTTCCAGATTCCGTGCTGGTAACACTAGATTTATCACATAATATGCTCAGCGGGTTAGAATATGGCGTTTTAATTAATTTCCCGTATCTAACAACTTTATATTTGAATTATAATAAAATTAATAATATACCTGATGACACATTCGCTTCACTAAAAAACTTAAAATTATTACACTTGCAACATAATGAAATTAAAATATTAAACATGATGTTAATTAATTTGAAATCGTTAACAGAATTGGATTTGTCTTTTAATAAGCTTAGAAAAATATCAGGATATGAAGTGAATCGTTTGATTGCTTTGGAAAAGTTGAACATGTCGTATAACGATATAGAAGTGTTAGAATCCAGTTGTTTCAATCAGGCACCTTACTTAAATATCTTGGATCTTAGTCACAATAAAATCGTATCAACAATAGGCGCGAAAATGTTCGAGAGCAACATACAGCTGCAGTATTTTGATATTAGTAACAACCAGATTGAAACTATTGAAGATAATTCTTTCATAAATTGTAATCTGTCATATTTTAATTTTAAAGAAAATATTTTAACTGGAAATATAACAAAGTCTACGTTCGTCGGATTGAATTTTGTTACTCAATTAAACTTAAGCCATCAAAATATAATTAATTTGAATGAAAAAGCTTTTTCTAATATAACCATGTTGGCGTCTTTGAACGTCAGTTCTAACAATATTCAACACGTTGATGTAGACAGCTTTCGAAATTGTTTCAACTTGAAAATTTTAGATTTATCACATAATGCAATTACGAGCTTAGATTTTGTTAATAATACACTATATAACTTAACCCACTTCTATTTAAGTAATAACAAAATTGTTTCCCTACAGGAGAATATGTTTAAAAATCATAACCAAATTATAAAATTGGACGTATCGATGAATAAAATAACAGAAGTCCAAAAAAATTCTCTACCTTTGTTGAATCTACAATATTTAAACATCACAGGAAACAACATTGTTGGTACAATTGAAAAAAATACTTTTAGTCCTGCAAAATTCTTGAGATATTTAGATTTGAGTAATTTTAAAATAAATAAGATAGATGATATGGCGCTTGTTGATCTTCCAGTATTGGCTCGATTGAATCTATCAATGAACAACATTGAAATTATACATCCCAATAATTTTTATGGTTTGGATAATCTTTATAGTTTAGATATAAGTCACAATAACATTAATAGAATCGATTTATCTCATAGCACGCTTCCAAATTTAAAAGCTGTGTATTTACAAAATAATAATATAACAAAACTATCAAACTCTCTTTCAAACGCATCAAATATCATTTATCTCGATTTATCCTTTAATAACATATCTAATTTAAGTGACACTGATTTTCAAAGTTTTTCCAATTTGCGTGTTTTATTATTGGCACATAATGATATTAAAATTTTCAACGTACCACAAATCATTGCAATATCTAATATAACTGTTCTTAATTTGTCACATAATTATATTTCATCTGTTAACTTGGAGTATTTCAAAGAATTAATAGGTTTAGATTTAAGCAACAATAATATCACACATATAAATAACACATTTTTCAATAACGTTACAAAATTAATGTCTGTCGATTTAAGTCATAATAGTATTAAAAATTTGCCACCAGGCATATTTAATAATATGAAAATTTTAAAATCACTCAATCTGTCTTCTAATCAATTGAATAAATTACGTTACGGTAGTTTACAAGGGTTGAATAAAACGGAAGTATTGGATTTATCAAGAAACGATATCATTGAATTCGACGTAAGCGTATTTCATGAATGTCAAGATTTAAAAAAACTTATCATTGATTACAATAAAATTAAATCAGTCGATGTCGAAAGCATTTCTCATACACTATCTAATCTTAGAGTTTTAAGTTTAGGAGGTAATCCACTTCAATGCAAAGAAATCGTAAGAAATTTAAAATCGAGCGTCTCAAGTTTTTTGCAAGTCACATCTATGCATAAAGTATATCATGAAGACAATGTGTACGGTATAAAATGTGGAGATGTTAAGTTTGATACGACGACAGTTGACCCTAGAAATGACAGAAGTAACATGCAAGATTCCTTATCTAAAGTTGTTTTAATCTGGTGCGCATTGTTATCAGTGGCAATCGTTGCAATGGGTGTTGGAATATTTTTATATAGAAACAGAAAGTATAAAATGTCTAGATCACATTTGAGGCATTCTTTAGAAATAAACGATTCTAATTGTCCACATGATTTGTTAAGTTAATGTAAATATTGTAACTGTTATTAAAAATAAATTAACGAATAAATATTTAAAAGCTATAAACGTTTTTTTAAAATATGGAATCAATGTTTGACCCGATTCCTTCTTTTAATTTCTTCACACGACCTATCTGAATAAAACATGTGCATCTCATAAGTGTTCCCATAAGATGTAAACCTTTTCGTATTATGTAACAAGGAGATGGATACATGACGGAGCACAACAAGCTGAAGGTAACACTTGGGGTTATATATTTAAGTACATCGTACATAAGGATCTCATAATGTGTTTTAATTGGTATCAAGGGTCTAAATATGAAAATACTACCTGACGTGTAAAGGTTCGATGGTAATGTAAAAGGTCGGCTTATGTGCATCCATAACGTCGAGTGAGAATTATTTACATAAATTATACATAACTTTAAAACCTTTGAGGATACAAACAGGATTATATATAGATATACGAACCTTATTTGAATTGCAAATCCTCTACATTCCTTCTAATGGTTTCTAGATCAATTAAATAGACAAAATGTTATTATTCGTTTATTTGAAACAGATTTTGTAATGACTATAATTTAATTGGTGGTACCCCTTCATTTATTTTTGTTACTTCATAGAAAAATTTATGGGAAATATGGTTCATATTTTATTTTTAAATTACTTATTCTAATTCAAATATACGAATCTGCGACATTGTTTTCAAAAAAGTCATTCTATTAACGTTGGGTCAGCGTATGGCGCTTTCGGTTTTCTTTTCTTCCCGGCCAATCTATCTTTAATCATTTCTTCTTTATAAAGTCACACTACACGCTGTTCAACTGTTTCTTCCTAGGCCTACCTCTGTTAGTGTCAGCTTCCACCGTACAGACATACTGGAGTTTAGCAATTGATTGATTCGTGACTTGTAAACGAGATAATATTCTTGCTATATTATTTACACAATCCTATCTATATTTCTCCAGCTATATCATGTTTGCTGTGTTGACTGTATTGATAACGGATAATGAACTCAATAACTGATTGAACAAAGCGTAATATAGTATGTTTGTCATGAAAATATATTGAATATAGTCGAGTAATTTATAAGATGTTTACTGATATCATTTGATTGGAACAAAATTGTTATACATTTGATTGGTGATTGGATTATAATGAAGTAGGTTTATATTCGCTGGTTTATATCGATGTAACCTATTTTGATGGACAGTAAATAAATTAATGTTATAACAAGTTATTTAGGCCTTTCAACGTGAATTGACTAATTGCCATTACGCCCCGTCTAAATGATTCCATCGATCGATTTAATTCAACGGTAAATTACGACTTATGAAAATAACATATCGATTAGATGTAAAACTTTACTGGTTACCAGTAAATTGCACTGGATAGTGGTGGTTTCGTTTCTCCAGCTATAATTGTGTCGCTGGAATGCAGCGCTGGACTGGAATCGGACTTAAAGTATGTAAAGTGAATAAATACTATCAAATAGGACAGAAAGGTACGAAAGTGATATTCTTTGATATTTATGAAATAAACATTTGAATATTGGCGTATTAAGAATAATAGAGATAGAGAAAGTGGGAGGGAGAGGAGACACTTGACTAATTTTAGGTATCGAATGAAACAAGAACGGAGAACGACCGCATGCTGTGGAAGGTATTGGGGAAGTCCAGCTTTGGGGATGTGTGGCCTGACGATGATGATGATAATGATGTAGTCAAACATATTACATTTAAATTTCGACAAGTGGACGAACATAAAAAAAGGAATCGACGAAAACGTAGTTGATGTTGTGAATCAATCGGGGTCGATCTGTTGGGAACTCATCTAGGATGTTACGAAGTCTGAAAGTAAACTGCAAACTTCGGAACGGGAGTCTTGTTGTTGAAAATCTGATAACAGATGCCGTTGAATAACAGATGAAGTTTATCCAACCTGTACTGAAATTAATTGAGCATAATACAACATAGCAAATTTGCCTTCGAAATACACCGAGCGTAAACAATTTGAATGAACCAAACTTAGCCAATAACATAAAGTAAACTAACAAATTTAAAACTGAGTATGAATGAATTTTATTGTATAATCATATAATTTAATTTTGCATAATATCATTATAAAATGACTATGCAGAAATGAACTACCGTTACGTTGAAATCTGTTGGTTAGGGTCATAATAAATTTGACATCTTTGAGATAGACTGAAGATAATTGGAGTCATATAAAATGTTGACATATTCCTTAATGGTCTGACGAACGCACTAAGTCTAAGCGTCGCTAGTATATAAATAACTCTAAAAAAGAATGTTTAAATTAATTTTATCGTGAGATTTGAAATATCTCATTGAGAACATTTGAGATTCAATTAAGATTATAATTCCAAAGATTCTCCCAACTTCTCATTACAAACTTTAAGAACATTGTTTCGAACAGACTTTAATATAAAGAGGGCAGCTTTAACTTTCAAAATACTTTATATAGAAATTCGTAGCATCATGACGTCACTGTCAGACTGTTTAATTGGGGAACACAACTATTACTAATATCTCTCTAATTCCTTTCTCCTTCTGTCTATGTGCGTCATTCTTTATTAATGAGGGCGCTAAAGTCTTAACTTTTTTTTTACCATATCCATCATCATTATCATCATCAGACCTTGTCTGTCCAATCCTGGACACAGGCCTTTCCCAATGCCTTCCACAGAGTGCGGTCCTCCGTCTTCCGCATCCAACGACTTCCTATCTTTCACACTTAGTCATCGGTCCATCTGGAGATAGTTTCCTACCCCACTTTAGCGGTCCTCCGCTTTTCGCATACCCCTACTCATTACTAATTTATGTATAACAATGTGATTGCTAATAAATCTATTTAACTGCAACCCTATGATCCTTAGAAGAATATTATAAAGGGAAATTAAAACAAAACGAAGTTTCTCTTTTATGTTTACCAACAACAAAATGCACAAAGTTTAAACAATTCCTTTGTGTCAGGGCAAACGTTTGCATTTGTGGTATCATCTTGATGAGTTACTCAGGGGTTTAAGCGAATCAAACTGGGTCAGTCTGCTGGGATGCATGCTCAAATTCTGCAAGTGCGCAGGCTGTACACGTCAAAGTTGAAACTTGTGGACGAGAATTTGGTAACAGTTACC
>JAODUI010000008.1:1160963-1176824 GCA_027563995.1 Papilio gigon | reverse complement strand
GCCCCCGATGGGCTCGAAACTAGTCGGTACTGACACCGAGTTGCACGTGAGTTAAGCCGTTTTATAAGTAGTATATTTAACTTTTATTGATATAACAGTTTTAAAATCACTAAGTATTTGACATTAAATATTTTACTTTGTATTTTTTATTACGATTTCTTCTAGACTGACGAATAATGTTTTTCAAGGGAGTATTTATTATATGTGTGTGGGTTGGGATTCTTTCCATTCCTTTGTAGCCTGTACCTTAAATTGTTTAGTTAATTTTGACTAGTGAAGTAACATTATAATTATGTTCTATACACAATACTTTTTATCACATTTAACTTATAAAGAGACATATTACAGTAGTAATATGTCTGTTTTGTTCTGTTGTTTTGTTCAATCAAAAATCACCTTTAAATCACATGGAGTTCAGTGTAGATACCGACGGATTACGCAACCGTTAGAGTCCTTCTTCAGAGTGAGTGCATATACAGTCTACATTCACGGTTGCGTCACAATATTAGTAGTTTTTGGTTAATTTACCAATATTTCTTGTAACCATTCCTGGTAAGCTTGAAAAAGCTTGTGTTAAGTATGGTTCACGACATTAGTCGAATAGGATTCGAACCCGCAACCACTAGATCGGTACTCCGTACTCATAACCATTAGGCTATTGGCGCTTCATATGTATATCGAATTAAACGCGAGTTTGTAATTAGTCGTCTATAAGACGACTGTCTTATAGACTTATAACGCTTGCACCAAACGTGTTATGTGTTAATGTGTCGGACGAAAATAGTTTCATTTCTTTAATGAGCTTATAATAAATGTAGATATTTTCTAAATATTAAAGAAATATCTTCTACATGTATAAAACAAAAAAAACAAAACGCGTCAAATCACGACTATGCCATACATTTATTACCACAAATCCTCCCTGTGTTACCAGATTAAACACGAGACCGAAGCAATCAGCTATATCTTTGGAACGTAATATATTCAAATTAATTGTTTCGCAACGGTCCTACATAATTTATTATACACCTGCGTTTCGAATCGTGTTCACAGAATAATTACTGAATATAAGATTGTATCACTTGTCGACAAGGAAATATAACTGTTGTCAAACGATTTTTGACATGACAAACTGAGGATTAGTGATGGTACTGTAGTGTTGTATATCAATGGGCATCGACGACCAGCGCCGTGAACACGCCGTGAACTTCTCTTATAAAAAAAAATCATACTCATAATAGTTGAGTAATTTTTATTTATAGCCCGACCCGTCGGCCAGCCCTGACATCGCTGGCGAGATGCTGTAGGCTCGGATGTGCGCGAGCGACTGGCAGGAGACTGCGCCGAATAAGCGAAGTTGTCGATCTCTCGTGTGGGATTCTAAAACTCACTTTCGGTCGCTGCGCCAGCGGAGTAAGTATTTTTTATTTATTTTCAATGCACATATGCCACATTGCCCGCTGAACGGTCTTCCAATGGGACTATTAAGTCTTAAAATAACACCCACAGACAGGTCGACGCATCATATATAGGCCTCACGGCATGCACCGTTGATCTTGTTAAGTTTGCGGGAGTGAGTATGAGGGCGACAAACTGATCATCGTGGCAATCTTTGTAAGAGGCACGCATGATGTCTTAATTGAAAGAACAACACGTATAATACCTAAATCCACTAGTTTGTTAAGTTTGATAAATTAGAATATGACATCACATGTTTGACTCTGCTACAGAGTACTGGTAAGGGTAACTACTGCTCTATTATTGATTTATTTAAATATCTCCGTATTATTTATCGTAAATAGTTTGATAAAGAATTTCAGTATGAAAATCTCGTAATATATTATTTAATAATCTTTATTTATAAACGGTTCACTGAACTAACAAAAGAATTCTTTTTCCTTCAGGCTATTCCTAATACGCGTTTTAATATTCGCTCGTGGATCAATAGACGAAAAACCAAAAGAAAGTGATTGGATAAGAGGCGATTTACTGAGAATTATTACATTTCTATACATGTACCTAATGTATTTGATTAAGAATTAAAAGATAATAGAAATGCTTTCATATATCGAAAGAATAAAATGTATCTAATACAATTTTCATACATAATTTAAGCTGGGCACCTAAGCGACGTTTGTCGTTTAAATATTTTAGAATTAAATTCTTGAATTATTTGAAAACAAATAAACCATACGTGATTCATTTATCATTGTATAAATCTGTGTTCTTTGTTCGGTGCGTCATGCTACCGCGTGTTCTGCCAACTAATAATTCGGTCTGAAGATGGACCTACAATAAGTCAAAAACTAGACGATGCCGTCACCGGCGTTTTATCCTTTTCTCATCATGTTTCATAGAAATTTGATAAATTTAAAGAACACTTCTGAACTAATTATATAAAGATAAAATAAATGGCACGTAAAGTGCTAGCATGGATATTATAATTAGTATAGAGATGGTGTATTAATTGATATTAAAGTGCGTAGAACGCTGTAAATTTCATCTTAGATGCTGACACTAATCAATGTTGTTTAGTAATTTTAAGTGCTCATTTACATGTTCGACGTTAGTGGAAAATGTGTCCTTGACTAACTGACGCTTAGAGAATTTACATCAGAACTGTGGCTACTTGTAATTTAGACTTTAAAAAATTGAAGGTAAATACGGAAGACGTTGTAGATGGAAGAAGTACCCCATGCTGTGGAAGGTATTGGGAAAAGCCTATGTCCAGCAGTAGGTAGACAGAGGATGATGATGATGAAGGTAATGATGCATATAATTGCGCATGATAGATTCGTACTCAGGAGCGACGGCTGCGCTGCGTCGTCACTTGAACAATGACGTCAATAAACTAGTCTGCACGAAGCTAGCTATCGTATAATTGCTCCGTCTACATAACAGGTAACTCTTTGTATTTCGATTCTATATAGCTTTAAAGAGGAGATTTCAAACCTTGATAATTTCAAAACTAAATTATAGTAGTGAAAAGTTATTTGACTTATATATCTTATTCCAACAATCCGATAAAGTAAATCCTTAAAACGAGCTCCGAGCTCTCCTCGCAATTCTATATACGAAATTGTATTGACACATAATAGCCTACATTGCATTATGGAGATCACACACGTTTGGTTTTGCATAACGGTTCAAACCTTGTACATACAAAGTACAGTTTGTAACTCGCAAGCCAGGTTTTTCCTGCAGATTATGTAAGGTTAAAACTATACAAAACCTAACGTGTTTTGCCTACATTATATTACGTCAGGCGAAGTGCGATGCGGTGTGCGCTCGCAGACTGAACGGTTCCACATAATTTATCAGTATTAGGCCTGCAGCACACAATCGTGAAAGGGAATCCCGACGAATCGTTTAGTAGACAGACTCACGAATCTATTATGAATTTGTGTTCCGATTTCAGTTATGTTTGGACAGAGTTAGTTATTCTGAATTACGCTGCTCTTATAAATTTTAGTAACTTATTTAGTTTTTACCTTGATATCATCGATAAAAATACGGTTTAATTTTTTACTTTTGCTTTATAGTACAGTTGCAGGTTACATTCATAAGCGTCATTATAAATAAATAATTGCTTAAAATCCATAAAAACATTACCTATGGAAATCTAACCCGGAGCACATAACTGACGCGATAACGAGCCTTCGGAGGCTTTTGCATTGGAAAATATTATCAGTGTTGTCATTTACAAAACAAAATAACATTTTGAAAATTGACTCTCACTAAGACGTCTAACTTTTATGACGCCCTGATCTATGTAATAATCAATCACTTAACAATGCTATTGCGGTCGGCCGGAAGTCGTTGAATGCAGAAGGAGGACCGCATACTGTGGAAAGCATTGGTAAAGACTTATCAGCAGTGAGCAGACAAGGGATGATGATATGAACATAGCTAAGGTTATTTCAATTGTTATTTGAATTTCAAATGTATTGTTTTATACTATAGCATAAATTAAATTCTAACCCGTTATTGTAGCATTGTCTTTTTTTATTTTTATTACCTCAATTTGGCGTACCCCTAACAAATTAGGGCCGTATGTATTCGTCTAAAGCCGTGTGAGAGTAAAGTTAATGACACGTGTGTTACGCGGCCCAAAAATATGTTTGCATTTTATTTTATGGCGGTCGAATTTTCGGACCATGACAAAGGTTTGTTTTACGCTTTTCAATTCTAAAATACAATAAATTAAAATGTATTTTTCATATTTAAAGTTATATATAATTATAATTGACATACTAAACGAAATATAAACAACAATATTAGATGCGCCAATAGCCTAACGGTTAAGGGTTAGACTACTGTTCTATCGGTCGTGGGTTCGAATCCCACTATTTGACTATTATTTTGAACCATATCCTAATACAAGGTTTTTCAAGCTTACCCGGAATGGTCACAAGAAATATTAGTAAATTAACAAAAATCTACTAACATTTTAACAAAAAAAAATATAGTAAAAACAACAGGTTTTTTTTAAGGCCTTCACCTCTATATTACGATTTTTGTATATCTAGTAACTTACAAATGAAACAAAAAAGGTTTTCGTGCAGGCTATTTTCTAAATTTCTGCCATATTTCAGCAAGTTTTGTTTACCTGTTATGAAGGTACGTTATACCAAACAATCCATGCATCCGTTTACACTGACGCATTTATAATGTAAGTGAAATATAACCATATTCTAATATTCATACTGTCTTCTTAACTTTGTGTTGTATCACAATTTTCTTTTTTTTCCCCGCAAAGATTCCCGCCGAAACTAAGCCCGTGAGAATAAACTTAATATCACGTATCTGGTGTATTGCCGGCGTATAAAAAGTTAGTGGCCGTAATGTACATTTCTAGTCATATTTCTTTCGGTAACTTAAGATTTTTATCTTAACATCTGCTGTTTTATGAAGCTCGCGGGTGTATTAAAAATACTTTTTGAAATTCATTTAAGTTTTATTTCTAGATTAATCTCAATACAATATATTGGTCTTCGATCGACGATAGATTTTTTTTAAATACAAAAAATGACAGTTTTTGTTAGTTTACTAATTTCTTTAACCGCTCCAACTAAGTTTCAGGTTTGTGCTAGGATATGGTTTACAATAGACGAATGGCGGGATTCGAAGTCTGGACCATGTCATCGGAAACGTGTCCTTAACTATTAGGCTATTGGCGCTTGATATTGTAATGTAATTTAACACAATTAAGAACGAGTTACACGCACGTCTAACCTTTGATGATAGCACCGTATTACTTATAACTAAGTATTCATTATTTGAAACCTTTTCTCAATATACTCACCTTCTAAGTTTAATAGCGTTAGTATGTAGCCTACAACCTATGGAGAAAACCAAAGTTGCTGTAGTAATGTTGGCTGTAATAACTAAAAAGTTCCCAGTGGTAACATTTCTTTATAAAAACATAGTTGTCTCCGTTTTTTTCATAGTAAGCGATGGTTATATGTTTTAAAATACTTTTTTTCATGTGAACATCGCAGTTGTTTTAAGTGAGATTTATTTGACGCGAAAACGTTATACAATTATTTAAATTCCTCCTCATTACGATATTCATTTCATCTACGTTTTTCTTCGGATATCGCAATTCAAACTGTCAACAAATGAAACTGTTTTAATAGTGGACCTTAATTCGCCGGACAAAGGTTCAAATTACCGTAACCGATACGTAACGTATACTTTGTGTTTAATTTATATTTATACACGCAAAAAGTAATTATTAAGTGTTATAAATTACCTTATATTGTTTAATCATACATTTAAATTACTGATAATATTCTGTTTAAATATTTATTCAATGTTGAAAATTGAGTTGTTCATTTTATGAAAATTATTTCTGAAAACTGCTTTATATAGAGTGAAGAATAAAAAAAAACAAGTTAATGAAAAACATCTTGTTTATATAAATGCGAACATTTGGACCATCATCATTATCATCGTTTGTCCACTGCTGTACAGTATTCGGTCCTTTTGCATCCAATGACTTCCCGTCCGCACTAAGTGGTCCGCCTGGAGCGACCACGTCCTACGTTTCTAGTCCCCAAAGTTTGTATAGATGGATGTTTTCAGCACGTAATGATGAAATTTGGCATAGAGATTATTGTCTGAATTAGTATAAAGACTATTTGCGTATTTTTTTTTTAATACAGCGCGGACGATGTCCAAGCACAAGATATTAATTCGTAAGTTGTTTTAAGTACTTTATTTGTCTATTAGCTTTAACTTAAAATGGTATAGTACAAAGTAAGATACAAATTCAAGTGGAATTTCAAAATGAATGCTTGTAATTGCAAGAACAAAATTAGATTTCACCTGACACTTGGCACCCGGGAGACTTTATCGCTTGGCTCCAGTCCCGTATGTTTCCGCAGGTGAGGCCTTACATAACCTACGAGAGACCGACACGATTTATACAATATTATATCACAGACACCAAAAATAAAAGGATTATTCATATATTAAATATTACAGCACTTTTGGTTTCATTCAAGCATATAAATATGTTAGTTATTCTACAGAATAACCTAACTTTTAACTGTAAATAAAACTTTTTGATTCTCGTTGGTTACCATGGCAACCATGCTGCTGGTATTTACTTTTTCCCTGTTTCGCATCTTAGTTCCAATTTACTCACTACCCAAGTTTAATACCGTGATACCGACTCTAATAAATGTGCATTTATTTATTTATTTACAAGAATTATTCAAACATGTGTCGTAGTTGCTGAGATTGTATATAACAGTTATGAGTTAACTCTGTATATAATTGTATAGATTGTAGATGATATACCTAGAGATATACCTAGTCTAATACGTAATACACTAGTAGGATAATTACATATCAAAAATAATAGACCAATCAATCACGATGCAATCAGCGAAATAATTAGATAGGTACTTTGCGTAATTAGACAGTAGAGATTCTAAAGCCTTACAATACAATACATAATTACAAAATTGATAACCATCACGACTTGTATCCACCGTTCCTGAAACCTTTTTCTCTTTTCAACCACTTTCACAATCATATTGTGATAATCAACGCCTAGTCTTCCGAAATTCAAAAGCAACCAATGAAGCTTCGCAATTGAGACTTGAATTACCTCACGGAACTTTTTAGTAATTATATTAGTAAGTTATACATATGAAGTAGTTTAAGTACATGAAATCTAATAGCCGTAGCTCATGCATGATATTACTATAGCCATATATTACTCATCGACCCTTAAAGCTGACAGTATGTCAGGTCTGAATAAATTTGAATATCAAATAAACTTCAGACACCATATTGGAATTGATAATGCCGCTGAACGGTAAGGAAAATCGGTAATTTATTATCATTTATTATAATTTATTCGGATATTGTAAGTTCACTTTACATAATGTATTTTTACATGTATATGAAAACATTAATATTTTTACTCATATTATATATCGAAACCATATTTAGTTATAACCATTACACTGGCGGTGAACGGTTTACTGTGGTAGGTATTGGGAAGGCTTATGTCTAGCAGTGAGCGGAAGAACACTAATGATGACGACTCTGGATTTTTAAAGTTTGTATATTGCTTAATTCTCCGAATATATGACAGAAAGCGGCTATAACTAGCATAGATAAGAACATAAAATATTTGGAAATTTTTGTTTGTCTGTAGGCTTATGTTTGTCCTACTATGTAATCGCACGTCCATAATCATAATAACTAGACTATTGGCGATTCAATAGAACATTATATTTGTAACTGAATAATGTAGAATTCAACCTATGCTTGTATAAATTACCAAGCAACTTTAGTTAAAGTATTTTGTAATAAAAATTGTATTTTGTTATTCAAATAGCTTTTAACGAATCTCGCAACATAGAGTAAACAATCCGGTAGAGCGGTCCACAGAGTAACAGATGGGTGCATTGCGACGCGCACTGCCGACTTGTGGTAAAGCGAGGCAATCAATCTCTATTTTAAACTTGCTTTGTACATCAATTTTACTACAACGTGCAGTTTTCAAATTTATATGAAAATAATATCCATACAAAATTGTGAATACAAATTGTTTTAGCTGATTGATTTATAAAGCCATTGAGCATGGAGGAAAGGTAAGGTAAGTTATTAAATTATTAAAACTTTGTTAAGAATATACAATACTTATAAAAACGGCTTGATTCACGAGTAGATCGGTGTCGGTACCGACCAGTTTTGAGCCTATCGGAGGCAGGGAGTCCCGGCGTTCGTTGTTAGTTGATAAAATTATAAAAACACAACTCTCGCCCTATAGGGTTAGGTAGAGATAACAAATATCCTATTGGCTTGGTCCTGGCAAAACTTCTCTCCTTTTCCACATTTAAACATCTACGCAATCATATTCGTAGTTTGCGTACCTTAAAATAGACTATGACTCTAAAGATTGGCGTTATGTCCATATTACTTTTAGATAATAAACCACACGCTATAATTATGTCATTATTATTACGACTTATTTTTATATTTAAAAATAATATAAAACTAATTTAAATTGACCTTTCATAAGATACATCATTTTATGAAATTGAGAGATCAAGTTACGTTGGTTTTACGTTAGATGTAAAGTGACTTGAAGGTACGTTTTCACTGGAGCGTCAATCTTATTCTTTGTACTATTAGTACTGATCGGCATTTCCTTTAAATCCTGATAGCGTAGCTTTTGTGTGGTAGCGAAGCCTTTGAAATTTCATACACATTATTAATTTGTTAAAGTTACACATTTTGGAATACATCATTATCGAAGTGGAAAAATCTTATGAGCGTTAGTTTTTCTCCAGTATAAAAGTGCCTTAAGTATACATAGCCTATCTTTAGTGTCAACAAATAAAATCAAAGTTTATATACAAGATGACGAATTAGAATGTCGCATTGTAACCGGAACACTGGAATGGAAAACGTATTTTGGGTTTCATTACATCAAAAATGGGAGAAATCAATGTACAAAGCCTAGGAAGTACAGGTATGTACAAAATTCTTAAAAAAAATATTTAACATTTTAAATTTATATGCTCTTATTTTTTATGTATTCCGTCTCCTTACATATCCTTCATCAAAATTGTTGCTTCTATTGTTTTTTTCCTTAAAAAACTTACTTTTGTGTGATTTATTTAGAGAAACGAAAATTTTTCTTTCACCACAAAACGAAGGCATCTGGTAAAGCCTAGTAGTGGGCAGACAAAGACTGATGTAGATAATATGAACTTTTTTGTTTTACATTATTCTTTAAAACTTAATTGCCTTATAAAAGCGAGGATAGTATACAAGCCGAACCCTGGAACCTCAGATTGATAGCACGATGTTATGATAACTATTAGATGTGTAAATGAGTCACAAATTTTTAACTAAGAGCGGCATTTAATCTAGATATATTAGAAATATACGGCGAAGGCATTTTTAAATAACCATCAATCGATTCTAAGTTTAACAGTGTTTTATACGTATTTCATTAGAAATCATTTCGCCCTCTAAAACTGTTAAATTTGATTCTAGTTATAAATTACATCTTATCACTTTATTTTGTTATAAAAATAGTTTTATCATCTCAATTTAAATACTTTTACGTAATTGTTTACTTTCTTTGCTTTATATGAAATTAAATTGTTTGTTATAAGATTTTATTCATGTTGACAGTTTCGGCGACAATGTTTTTTATCTGACGCAACTGTCTTCTTAGTTTGATTTACATGACGTCAACGATTTCAAACACGATATGAGCAAACATTGCTAATTTTATGAAGAAATTACCAATTTTGCGTTAAAATTTTTCGTCATCGACGTGGAATCTGTACAACGGAATACTGTCATATTTCTTTCGGTCTGTTTGTCAACAACAGTAGTAGAGTAATTCACGAATTAGACATCACAATAGATGTTCTTAAAGAATTTATAAGTATCAGATATACGTTACTAAAGTCCAATACAATATGCATTTTAAATTTTCAGATAAAAACACTTCAGCAGTGGGATTAAAAACACCGACAGAAGAATTGGATATAGCGTTGAAAGAATGTGGCTTCGGATGGTTCCATGTGATGCTATTGTTAGCTTCCCTTATCGGCTTCGTGGCCGGTCAGGGTGTGAGCAGCACAACACCCTACATCCTACCCGTCGCCGAATGTGATCTCAATATGGACTTACTTCAAAAAGGATTTTTAAATGCTATCCCTTTTATAGGTAAGTTATTTCAATTACTGACATCAGGCAATCTGTGACTTATCTTCACTCTGTCAATCTTCTTTAAAATAATAAAGTACAGTTCGTCTCATACAAAATTTAATGTAGAATTGTAAATTGAGCCCTTTAACACGTTACCTGCTCGAAGGACCAATTTCATTCAACAGTATCTAAAAAATCTAGAGGTAGTGGAATTGAAGTAGGTAATACAGATAAAATGTTTAAGATTTATTAAATCAGAATAGATCGTCAATGTTGCTTAAGATAGAGTAACGGAAATGTAGACAATATTTCACGACATTCTAAACTTATTGATGACATACATTTGTGCGACGTAGGCTTGCAGTATCGATTCAGTGACCTCATTTTTGCAATATGATGGTTAGTCTACATTTTCTTTGTATGCTAAAAATACTACATCGTTTGTGAAAACATTTTCTTGTTCGTATTATTTGTTTATAATTAAGGGTGAAAAATGAGGTGATGTACCACTTGATTTTAATTATCTTTCGATTTCCGAGAAGACGAGTATAACTCGTTTTGGTTTTTGTTTTGTCTGAATTAACTGACTTTGTTTCTTTCTAAATTTCCAGGTATGACGATATCCTCAATCGTTGCCGGATTTCTAACTGATACGTTTGGTAGAAAAATATTTCTTGTTTACGGATTTGGAGGACTATTTGTATGTACGCTGATGGCGGGCTCTAGTCAGACATACCTTTTGTTCGCATCTGCGAAGTTTCTAGAAGGAGCACTGTAAGATTTTTATCTTAATAAAGTAATTGAAGAAGGTCGTAAGCCTCGATGAACGTGTAATTGATTATTTTCTAGAAATAAAAAGTACCAAACTGTTCATTTGTAGGTTCGGAATATCCTTTAACCCCCTAATGATATTGACATCGGAATTCTGTCACAATGGCATCAGAGACCGCGTTGTAATGTTCCAGTCCTCGTTTGCTGCGCTCGGTCAAGTCATCATCGCTATTATTGCATGGGTTATTCTTTCTTTAAATTGGAGAGTGACGTTTTTCGATGGACATTTTGGTTAGTATCTATATTGTTACATTTGAATACAAACAAAGATGTATAATTTATTCGCTCTTTACCAATTCTCTTAGAGAAGTTTCAATGGTTACTCAAAATAGACAATTAATATGGTGATAAACTTACACTAAGTGACATTTAAGTATTAATTTTTTAATTTCAGTTTTAAATACTTGGAACTTCTATATTTACGTGATGTCTATGTGGGCTCTGCTCTCTTGCCTGTTCTACACATTTCTACCTGAAAGTCCCAAGTACTACATCAGTCAGGGGAAATTTGACGCCGCGGGAGACGTTTTGATGACAATTCATAAAACAAATATGAGATCAGAAATGTCACTATCGGTAAGATGTACTAATATTTTAATTTACCGAACTCAGGCTTTTATTAACATACTAAGGAAAGTTTATTAATATCATCGGTAACATCATTTATTTCAGTTGGTTACCACTGCCTAAATATTATTACCTTTTTTTTTTAAAATAAGGCACAAATTTTTATAAACAGATTATTCGACAGTTGAAACCCATGATAATGTACCTTAACTTTAATAATCCAATATTTAATTCTAAACATTTTTCAGCATTCCGAATTATGGACTAGGAAAGAGGTAAAGCGTGAAAGAACTCAGTCGCTGAGAAGTGAGAAAATAAGAAGTTTCAAGAAGAATCTAGTTATGGGCTTTTATAATCTTAAACCAATGTTCCGAAGACCTTTGCTTTATTATTTAATTCTTATCTGCGCTATGAATTTCTTAACTATGTTATTGTAAGTAACCGACCTAAATTACTACATTACAATGGCAAATGAAGATCAATACGAAAAATAAAATTGAAGGGCAACCTAAACAGATTTAGTTATACTAAAAAAAGAATCAACCATCATCAGCACACTAAACACCCCCACTAAGGGGTTCGGTGTTTACCGTACTATAAGGGGTAACTAGGCCATAATCAACCACGCTGGCCCAGTGCGGGTCGGTTGCCCTCAAACATAAATTTTGAATTTCTTCTCCGATATGTGCAGGTCGCATCACGATATTTTCCTTCGCCCTAAGAGCGTCAGATAATGGACATAAGAAATTCGAAAATCGAAAAACACATTAGTATATGTCGGATGATCGAACCTAGACAATGTCGAGTACGGTCCAGTCCGGTCGAATGTCTAAAAAATGCGCCACCATCGCTCTAATAAGATTGCTTATTAGCTTAACACATTCGCTGTTAAACGAGGTCGAAATCATCCCTAATGCAACTTCCCCGTGGTGCGGCAAGGAAGAACGTGTACTTCTCTGTGGTGCGAAGTGCATAACTTTGTTATGGACGATGGGGTCTAATGGACCACGTGTCGGCTAACATCTAGTCACGGAGCGGGTCGATAACATCTCGTGTCGTAGGGACGGAAAGTACGCAAAAATCGATACCGCAGCGAACGTGTTAAACAAAACTTTCACGTATTACGTCTAGTAAAGAAATTTCATCTGTTTTATATATTTCAGATTCAACGTAATAAGGCTGTGGTATCCACAGCTGTCAGCGATTGTCGAAAGTTTCGGGAGCAACCAGGCGAGACAAGATTTATGTATGATGTTGGACACATACACTGAAGATATTAAGTTGAAAAGTGTTAATTTAACAGACACGTCTACATGCGTACCGGTAATGTAGAACTTTTGGAATGATTTCTGTTAATACATAATTTTGTAAAATAGGCACTATCTATTTATACATCTTCTATACACAAAAAGTATGAATTTATTAACTCTGTTACCTCCTTTCAAAATAAGGCTGTAATTTTAACGAATGTATATATCTATTATTTGACAATGAAACCCTGAAATTCGAAAATTATTTCCATTCGTAAAAACATGCCAGTCATTTCTTTTTTAATTTAATAACGCATGACTTCTAGAACATCATAACATTTCCGTTAAGGTTATACAGGTTTAATCGTAGAACGTTGTTTTTTTTGTTTACAAGATTTACACGTTAATTTGATATTTGTTGAAGAAGCGAGATTGTCGTGTTAAATGCGATAAAAGAAATGTCACCATAACAAATCTCATTTTATATAGTAATTCCATGTTTAAGTTAGTTTAATAAATTCACACATATATGTTTGTCATTTCATTAAACTATGTAAGGGTCGCGAGAGGTCTCTCCGGTCGGGAGGTCGTAAAAAGGTTACGATCAGTAGTTAATATTACTATTAAACTTTATTTTAATAGAATAATTTATAGCCTAAACTAATATGAAGGATAATATGAAGTTATTTTCATATGTATTATAATAATAAACTGTGCAGAACGTACATTTTCTTACAGTTAAAATTGCCTAACAGTTTTTGTTAAACAATTTCCAAAGTGATTGAAATTGTTCTGGTATTCACTTCAAGTAAACTTAAAAGTCTAACAGTAGAATTCAAATCGATGATACAGATTGTAAGTCCACTTTAACCATTAGGTTATTGACGTTTTGCTAACTTACTAAGAATTTAGTTTAGTTTCGCAGAACCGCACGAATTGGTTTAACGACGTAGTTTTAACGACGTTAATAAAAAGTTTTTATTTTACATTTTTATGTCTCAATTCTGATCCAGATATTAGGGATTGACTTATCACACGCAGAGTATTTGAACGTTTACGTTAACAGACCCTAAGTATAGATTTGTGTACTAAATATAACTAAGGGCAATCCTTAGTGATAAATTAAGAACTCTGAAGACAGTTAAAGATTTGAAGGAATTTTACAACATACAGTTTTACAGTATAAGGAAATAAACAAACAAACAACCATCTGAATTGACTAAAATAGCAAAGTATCTTCAACTCAGAGACACGGTCTTACGTAAATGTGATGCGTACCTTTAATCAATAGAGTATGAAACCCATGGTCGCCTCCCTTAAAAGACAAGGGATGGGAAAGGGAAGAGGACTAAGATTGGCCCCGGAATTACATCCACTTCAAACCTTTGTTCTTTATTGCCGTGTTCCGGGCGAGCTATTCATGATTACAACATATTGCCTAGTTTAGCAATTAGGTGTATATTAATTTTGTAACGTAAACTTACTGCCTAAATAAACATTTTTATTATTAAAAAAATAGTAATAATTTGAAATGTAATTTGTTTCAGACTAAAAGTGGAAAGGAGACGTACATAAACAGTGTTATTCTGGGCTGTGTGTCCCTTATACCTTTGGTGCTGAGCGGTGTTCTTGTTAACAAAGTTGGTAAGAAGAATTTATTCCTCGTAGCCGGGTTGATATCGGTAGGATGTACACTGGGACTGAGATGGACGAGTTCTAAAGGGACAATGGTAGCTCTGTTCTCATCAGATGTAGCTATCACGCAAGCGATGATGAGTTTGAATCAGGCATTCACCGTGGAACTGTTTCCAACTACTACGAGGTAAGATATAAAGATTACTTTCAATTTTCGCTACTTAATTAGTACTTATAATTAATTTTTAACTCATCAAAATACATTCACTTTTTGCAAAAAGATGGCTCGTCTAAATCTTCTGATTATTTTTTTTATATAACTGAGTTATTCGTATCAAGATTGTTTGAATAAATCAGGGGAATTTCAAAAAGAATGAACGTTTTTGAATTGAATTGTGTGTTGTCAGTTGTGGAAGGCAGTGGGAAACGCTTAAGTCCAGCAGTGGGCAGATAAGGACTGATAATGATGATGATGTAGGGAGAAAACTCAAAAACTACTCGACTGATTTTAAAAAAATCTTCAACTATTAGTAAACTGCATTATCACTGAGTATATATAGGTTTATTCGAGATATTTTTTTTAATTAAACTAGGACAAATTCGCTTGGAAAAGCTTGTATGTGATAAATGAATGAAACTATAAAAGAGTAAGAGCTGGTGAATGTTGCCGCACACTAATAACATTTGTAGATTTATAATCTGTGCTTATAAAATAAAGTACTTTTTAATACCTATTATAAAATGACTGTACAATTATTATATTCAACAAGTAATGAATAATCTCGTTGATTTATGTTTGTAATCCATTACAGTGTACGTGATTTCATCGGATTGATTAATAGTTCGTTTTAATTGGCTTTTAATAAACATTAACACTCTGTACCTCACGTGTAACGAACGACGTTGTAATTTCGCGTAAAATTTCAAATTAACGGAATTTTACATTAATGCATACAAAATTTATTAGTTAATTTATTTAGTAAAGCTTTTAAAATGTTATTTAAATTATGTCGTTTTTAAAATTAATTTATAAAAGAGGATAGTGGTAAAAAGTTTTAATTATTTTGAAATTAGAAATAATGCCATCTATTGTATTTTTAGTGTAAACTATTTGTGGTTTTTATAGATTTTAAATTCTGCTTATTTAAATACAGAACTCTAGCTATATCATTGATGATGACATTTGGGAGGATCGGCACCTTGGTGGGCAACGTTCTCTTCCCTGTGATGCTGAATATGGGATGTGGCATATCATTTTATACGCTCGCAGGATTAATGATATGTAAGTTGGACCGATGACTTTGTCAAGGTTGCGAGAGTGCACTGGATGCGGGCGGCGCAGGACCGGTTATCGTGGCAGTCGATGGGGGAGGCCTACGTCCAG
>JAODUI010000008.1:1145817-1160863 GCA_027563995.1 Papilio gigon | reverse complement strand
GTGTAAATCGGTGTCAGTACCGACTAGTTTCGAGCCCTTCGGGGGCTCATCTTCAGGGTGAGTGGGAACGGTACTATAAAGCGTTCGCAGCCCGTCGCTCACTCACTCACTCAATGAAGATGAGCCCCCGGTGGGCTCGAAACTAGTCGGTACTGACACCGATTTACACGTGAGTTAAGCCGTTTTATAAGTAGTATATGTTTATAACACATGAAAACATTGTGATGTTAGCCGAGCAACAAGTTTATATACATAAGAATTATTTAAATAAAATTATACTCTCTTAAATAAATTAATTGTTAAACAAAGGATAAAAAATTATCACAATTTGTATCTACGTTCTTCAATGTATGTAATTTTGAAGATAAACACTTCAAGACTCGTTTATTTATTCATTTATTAAATAAAAAAAAATAACTATTACGGATTTTATAGCTAACACAATATGAAAGGGTAGGGGGGGGGGGGTAATCTATAGATGGAGAATTTCATGTTCAGTATAATCAAGAGTTAATTTTAATAATGTTATTTTGCATTGGAAACGACAACCTTTAGGGACAGTACCCCTACAAATGCCTCTTTAGGTCTTTTTGTTCTGTGGATTAGGACTACTCTATGTGTCTTGTTGGTGCTTTCCCTCCATACAAATCTATTAGAAAGAAATTACAAATAACATCAATAAATTCCATACATAACAACCTATTCATGATTTATAATGGTATTTTCAATTACAATTCCCCCATACAAATCTCACACTTGCAAAGCCAACAATTCTGAGATGTCAAGATAAATTATATCGATATTTCTAATATTAAGCATTAAAAGGCTCCGAGAACAAGTATGGAAATGCAATCGAACAGTCGTCAGCCGCGGCGAGGCTCAAACTCAACGCAACGCTATAAATCATCCGGCATTCGTATCAACAATAACTTCATATAAACATAAATGCCTTTTCCACTAAGCGACTTGGCGCGTGAATTTTTTATCTAATGTTAAATGTTATCAAGGAATAAAAACGTGCGGTGCAAATCCCTTTGCATGCTTTCTTGAACGCACATTGACCATATGCGCAGTCACGCAACTTATCACGAATTGCTGTAAAATTTGAATATTTTAACATAAACTAAAAGTAACGGCAAACACTCGCTTATTCGTCCGTTGTCAGTACCGACTAGTTTCGAGCCCTTAGAGAGCTCTTCAGGGTGTGTGGGATTGGTACTATTTCGTGGTCGCGGTCGTGCCAGTAAGCGAACCTAGACGACGATTACGAGAGTTAGCCGTTTCATTTTTTAGTTTGTTTCACTAAAGTTTAAATCTATTTTTTTTTAAACATAATTAGATTTTTGTTAGTTTACTAATATTTTTTGTAACTATTCCTGATGAGCTCGAAAAAGCTTGTGTGAGGATATTATTCACGACAATAGGCGAATGATGGGATTCGAACCCACGACCGCTAGATCGGTAGTCCGTACCCTTAACCATTAGACTATTGGCGCTTCATCTTGTCTTCATTTTCGATAGCGTGGAGAAATGTAAGTCGCGCGCAGTTAGTTGCTCGGTGGAAATAGGAATTAAGCCCGTGGGCACATGCAGCATGTCAAAGCCGCCGTGGGAACAGCGCCTAACTGTAACCAGTAGTAACCACGTCATTGTATATTAACAGTGCAACTTTTAATTGAGGAAGGCAAACGAGGAATTATTTAAATAATAAAACTGCGTAATTTTGGACTGATTTGTTACCATGTATATCCAGAACGGTTTTGGACAATATTTCGTGTACAATTAGAAAATAGTCTAAACGAAGTCTTTCATCCGAAATATGGTTATCATAAGGTTCATTGGTTGGGTTTTCTTTGAATGAATTCGCGAGCAAAATTGTCTCGTCTTCTTGTAATAAGGGATAAAACCAGCGAAGTTTTTAAAGCCGTGTGTTAATTATACGCGTGTTTAAGTAATTTCCATCGAATACTAATAACCCGTAGGTGTATCGATTGAGTCATCTGTACTAATAATGTCGTAATGGCCCGTCCTTGGCAGCCCTATGTTACACATATGGTATTTTCAGTTTACATATAAAGCTTGAATGAATGAGACTAGAGTTATAATTGTATGAAATCGACTTATAGTGTCTATTATACGGAACATTGTAACAAATGTCAAGTTCTAAATCTAGCTTAAATTCCCTTCTTTATAAGAAACAGCAGCAAACGACTGACAGGTTGACAAGGTGAACATCGACACCCACACATCCGTAATACCAGATGAACCATAGATAACGGTTAAGATAGACTAATGCCCCGTGCTTAAAGGACCATAAGTCAATATAGGTGACAAATTTTACGAGTTTTTTAAATTAATTTGTAGTATAGGGCTTTGGCAAGGTTGCGGGAGTGCACTGGATGCGGGCGGCGCAGGATCGGTTATCGTGGCAGTCGATGGGGGAGGCCTACGTCCAGCAGTGGACTTCATTAGGCTGATAATGATGATGATGAAGTTGATTTAAAAGTTAACTAAAACCTATAGTTACACTGACTACAAGATATAGGTAATCTATTAGTTAATGATACCGATGTACCATTATATCCGTGATGCAATGCCACAGTCACAATATTATCCAAAGTAAATATTTAATATAGTGTCATCAAACAAAAGTCCATTTTTTTTTTCGAAACATCTCGAACTGAACAATCAGAAAGTTTCATTATATAATTTGATTTAAGCAAACAATACGTGTTATAATTTCTATGTTCTTTTTTGCAAAATTTATATAATCGCTTCAAGTAAAACTCTCAATTATTCCTAATTCCAGGTGTCACCGCGATGGCGTTATTTTTACCGAAAAAAAAATAATCTTTTCAACTTGATAACAACACACCGCAAAGTGCTAAGTGGAGAAATAAATGTCCTCCATTTGTTTATTATAATAAATAGCATCTGGGAAAACGTAATTTATTTCATAAGCTACCTAATAACTTAGATTAGAAATATCTTTTACATTATTTTTTAGTTTTATTTTGTAAAGAGAAATAGCAAGCTGCCACTTGAATTCGCCAAAATGGTAAAGTGACCGATGTCTATCTTTAATAGGTAGAGGATGTACAGTATTACCATATTTACCCTACCTAAGCGTCCCTTCTCCGCCACACCCACCCCATTATTGGAAACTCAACCACTGTTAAAGTATAATAAATGTTTGATTTTTACTAACTATTACTAAAATAAATAAGAGTATTAAAAAGCTACAAATAAACAAATCTTCTACACTCCTTTAGCTTTAACTGTACATTCCTATTGTTCAGTTAAAACTGAACGTGTGCGTGACCTTAATTTTTCAGACGTTTCATTGTTTACATAGTAAAAGGTGGGTGAAATAAAATGTATGTTTATAATATTAAAAAATCGAGTCAAAAGAACATAAATAAATACTCTTTACAAAACCTTTTCGATTTTTACTTTTTTTTCAATATTGCCGCCAACATTAAAGACAGTGTAGGTATAAGCATTGGTTTAAAAGGTTGATTTTCAAGACAGTTCGACCTGCTTGGAAGAATTCTATCATCATCGACCTGATCTTTTCCCTACGGGGCGGTACAGTATGTATATCTCTTCCATACATCCGTCAGCCGTCATATCTGAACTCACACTCTAACGCATATCCTCTTACACTCAATCCATCCACACCTTCTTCGGTCTTCATCTACCTTTATAGCCACATTCAATCTCATTACCTTCTTATGTCCTTATCATCTCTTCGCTTAACAATTCTGTATCATCACATAATACTAATGATACTAACATACTAAACATGAAAATTTAGATGGATGGTTATTGTCACTTAACTCCAAAACTATTGAAGAGATCTCGATTAATTTCGCTATGATTATTAAGTCTGGAAGAACGCAAAGGCTACTTTCGAAGTATTTCAAAAGAGATGTGGGAAGAAGCTAGTACGTTTAATAAAACCATGCAATTTTAAACATGTTTGTAGTATATAAAGATGTGTTGTAGGGGCAGTCCACACGTGCAGGTAATCAGTGCAGAATCCTTGTTTGTGTCGTGTTGTTATGGCGTGCTCAGAGGTAACAAGCAGGAAACAATGGAGCTGTACGGTGCAGTACTGCACTCGTTTTTATAAGACGTTCGGAATGTGTGCTCATCTTGTACTACGGATTTCAACGTATTTTTATTATTATTTATTTTTTTAAATCTTAGTAAATAAATACTAATATTTAGATGGATGGATGTTAGAAGTAAACTCCAACACTTCGATTCTGAATGTAATTTGACACGTCAATTGTGTCATATCGAATAAATTGTTGAAACTTTGAGACATTTCACTATATTACTTATAAAAACGGCTTAACTCACGTGTAAATCAGCGTCGGTACCGATAATTCGGACCTATCGGTTGGGTACCAGTAATCAGTATCAGTACCCAACCGTAGTTAAGCCGTTTTTATAACAACATTGTATATCCAATTTTAAGTTTTTGTTTATCGTAGTTTTAATGTACGTAAGTTTTAACGAAGGGGAGGAAATATGTGAAAAAGCTATCGCGAAGCCGAGCGGGTAAAATATTTCAATATTACTTTGAATTTCTCAGAAAGAAGGTCGCTTAGAAAACTCTGTGTAGAACGTGTCCCATATTAAAGATAGTTTCTGAAACTACATCTCATATAAGCAACTGACAATCTCATAAAGCTCAAAGTAATAATCTACACTAGCAACAAAATATTAAAAAAAAAAAACGCCTAACACAAATTTCTTAGGAGTCGGTACCGACTAGTAGCGAACGCATTGGGGGCATTTGTTTAAAGAAAATGGGACTGGGATTACTTTGTGGTCCGGTCTTTATATTTACTTTGGAATAAATTGATTTAAACGTAACTTTAAATAATTATACTACACTAGTAATTCGCCCTGACTTTGCCTACAGATAACTGCCTACACACGTAATTTTTAACTGAATAAAGTTGTGTAGCCGGCTTAATACGTATTTGAATTCAAAGGTAAAGCGACTATTTGGATCTATGTAAGAGATAAAGTATTTTGTATTTACTGAAGTGTTGATGTTACATTAAATTTAAAAACGCTTAAAGCTCTCGGTGTCTCTCTATTCGTTGTACAATTTAAAACGTTGTTTTCAACAAAAAAAAAAAATAAAGTGCTTACATTGTGTTAAACCATTGTTCTGGTTTGACATTCAAAAGAATTCTATTCAACTATTCTTTTGTCTACGTCATAAGAAAGAATGGAAAATTTTTGCTTTTAACATAATAGAGAGAGTTGTAAGAAGTCAATGTTTTAGTTAAGATTTTTTTTTCATACTGCTCTTTGAAGTATAATGGATAGGTTTCTCGTCCTCGTTAAGTACTTCCTTTTTACCGTTGGCTTCCACTGCCACAAATAGAAAGAAATTTTCAAGGTCAACGACACGACATAGTGTATTTACGAGTCTGTAAAAAAGACCACTGACAAAATGGAAAACTAAAAAGAAACGTATAAGTTTGCGGTATTTTATCAATGTTCGCTAATTCCTAGAACTATATTACCGTATAAAAACTATGAAAATTTTTACTACTATTGTTGTCTCTGTTTTGTCAAGGTGATTGAAAGATATGGCAATATGTGTGGATACAAACGTCATTGCAGTGGAAGTATTAGATAACAAACTTTAAAAACACTTTAGAATCGCAGAGATTGTGCAACAGCCTTAATAAAAGTTAGCGGCAGTATTGTCTGCGGGTAATGGAATAATACTGTCATTCCCTTTGTTGCGTCGAGATAATGGTCCAACTTTGCCATTTGAGCAGGTACAACTAGCGCTATTTTCCATTCCTAAGCCCCAAGTATTCTTTCCATTTCAAACGGGGAGATTGTTATCTGCTACAATTATGAATCACAAGCTGCCACGTTTATTCAACATATCGCTACATTCTCTTATCTCTGCAGACGGTTCTTTTATTTATTTAAACATTCTTACTTTACTCACATATTATGTATACACTTATTTCCTGATATATATAAGAAAATACCTATTTATGTAATTATGCATAGTAAAAACTGGCAATTTTTGCAAGTAAATGAAAATAAGCGTCACCACAATTTTTCATCTTCGACACTCTGGTTACAAATCCAAGTGCAAACCCAAAAGAATATGAAAAGATTGTAGTGCGTAAAGACATGGATGCCTGCCAAGTTGAGGACGGTGATGTCGAAGACAAAGCAAAGTGGAGGATATTAGAAAGGCTCATTCCACCACTGAACGTGATATAGGTTAGGCAGAGGGTTAAATCAGTTGTTGATTAAAATTACTTAGAAGTAAAACACTTAACACTAAGAACACTGGTGACAATAGTTATGAGTGATAATTCATCGTAATATAAAACATTCTAATATCGTATGTTTTTGAAACAAAGAGTTATAGCCAGTTACAATAAGATTCCAAAGAACACGAGGTAAAATACTTTTTCTGTTCTCTTGTAAAAGTGCACAATATTCTATTTCCACAAAATCTGATACGCAAAGCTGAACAACCAAAAAACAATGTAACCCGCATGGCGCTCTATTGTGGAAGTGACAAAATGTTCTGTTCACTGAGATATTTCTTGATTGCCTGCGTTCAGTTTTTCGTATCGAACGCAACGCGTAGGGAACAATTTACCTTTTAACAAAAACCGCTGACGCTGCAAGAATATTTAGTTGTAACAATTGTAGTCTAACATTTTAAAACTTCGACTGGCCAAGGAAAAGCAAACAAAAGATTTAAACCTGATGTTTATAGTAACAGAAAGCCTGTGAAAACATATGAAACCAAAGCTTAAACGCAACGTATAATGATGTAAATTAAAATTTAAGTTTAATAGATCTTTATCTAGATGGCGTTAATATCAAAAATATTTTAACATGTTGTGTATATGCAAATTTGTTGTGAATATTTCAATCGCTTACCAGGTAAAATATTTGTTTGTGATTTCCTCTTGAAATATGCTACGCGATATATCACTCTATTTAAATAAAATAACTATCAAAAAAGTCAATAAATTGCCGGCAATAGTATGTTGTATTGTTCGGCAATTTCGTACGTGTGATACAACGGCCATTAGTAAAACAAATGTGCAATAAATTACTGAAAACGGCTTCGGTTATACGCTGATCTGAAAAAGCGTGATGCGCTCCCGCGGCTCGCGTGATACGTGAATCAACTGATCAATCTGAACGGAGAACAGTTAATAGATTGTATCCTTCAATGTCTGTACTAATTGGTCTTCTTTTAAAATTCCAATTTATTAGTTAAATATCAAATTCAACAGTTTAAACTCACTAAACAAATTAAACTCAAGTACGAGTTCAGACGCGTTGTCCTTGGCGGTATATCAAAACAGTTACGTAAGTTCCATCAAGAAGAGAGCGTACGTTTCTCTTCAGAGCCAATATATCTCCGATTCCTCTGCTGTTACTGATGTCCATGGACGTCGGATCGAATAATTTTAACCGATCCGCTGCTATTTTGCACCTTTTCCTATAAAAAAGTCCACAAATATTGTAAGTCCTCAAACTATTTACATTTTTATTTAAGAACGTAAAAGTAGAATAATTTTTGATACGACCTGATAGGCATCGTATGGACAACTTGAATATGTTTTGATAGCTTTAGAAATGGAACATGAGAGAAGGTAAGAAAAAGTAAAAAGGTTCGAAACTGATAACTCAATTGAGCCCATTGAGGAAACGCTTGTTAACACATAATTTAGAATCAAAAATTAAACATTGCATTCAATTGATTATTTAACTAATTTTCTAGGTTGTAACAACCGTCATTACATTATGTAACATTCAAAAATCAACACCAGCATCTACGCATGCATGCTGTGTTTTTCTAAATTTATCTAAAGTTTACTCATTAGTTTCAGACGACCATTTAACAATGGTCTCCCAGTATCTGCTCGTTTATAAACATCTGATTGATAATAGAACAATAGTGTACAGTTCGGGAGGTCAATATAAATTTGATGATCTCACGGTCGTCGAATCCAAGATAAATTGAGTCAACGATATAATACATGTTCATATTTAATATAGTTCAGTAGCTGCTGGCAATTTGTCAAGTGATAATGAACAAAGACTGTGATGTTGTTAGAGGAGTGAAGATTGTACATTTTGTGTGTAAATACAGAAATCAAAATGAGTGAAATTGATTTAGCAGCTTTGGATGACCGAGGTTAGTTTTAATGCTTTCTTCTTTCTTTTTCAACATTTCAATATTGTTTAAAAGACTATAATTAACATCACGTTTATCTTATTTTTTTTTCACTATTCATACTTGCCAGATTCTGTCTTACCTTGAACGATAAAGAGGGGCAACGTTATTTATTCACTTTTTAGTAACAGTTGTCTTACGAAATATCGTTATGGAAGCAATGACATACTTACATAAACACGTTTTCATTCAACAATTGTAATAATATTGTAAAAAGTATTGACAATTATAATAGGCTTACACTAAATCATTTTCGAAATTGTACGTATTCGAGAACAGAATGTTGAAAATTCTCTCATTCCATTTCTGTTACATTTTACACGGGCGTTCTTAACGTACACTATTGACACAGTAAAAGCACACTTCTTGAAACAGAAAATTTCGGTGATCATTGTTATAAACAAATAACTGTGAGCTTTCTTTCATTACACATCAAAGAATTGTTGAAATTATTCAGTTCAAGGTATAAAGATGTTGTTCTTCTGCTTATTGATTTACTTCTCACTTGTTAATATAACTATTTAGATTAATTTGTAAGGTTATGAAATTTGTATTAGGGATTTTACACCATCGATTCTGAAGATTATATTGATGTTAATGTAATGTAGATGTAGAGTCCTGGAATGGCGGCCACGGACAGGTAGTAGGCCTCCCGCAAGATGGACCGATGATCTGGTTAAATTTGCGGGAGCATCCTGGATGAGGGCGGCCGAGGACCGATCGTCGTGTCGATCTTTGGGGGAGGAGTACGCTCAGCAGTGGGCGACGTGTGGCTGATATGATGATGATGATGATGATGAAATGTATTAGAAATCTTTAAGTCTTATAACCTTGTAACATGTTACAGAGAAGGAGAGTCAAGATCCTAAAATACTTACGGCTATGCAAGAAATTGATTTGGCCCTAAAAGAATGTGGAATTGGATGGTTTCATGTGTTACTAATGACGTCGTCCTTCGTTGGATTGATAGCTGGCGTCCTTGTAACAAATACAACACCTTACATACTGCCGATAGCAGAATGCGATTTAAATATGAATTTAATACAAAAGGGACTATTAAATGCAATGCCATACATAGGTAACGTTGCAACATTCTCTATAATACTCTTTACTTCGTAGAATGTATAATTCAAAGCTCCCATTTTCCTCCTCGTCAGTGCCATCATGATCATTATAATATCCTTGTATTAGTCCAAGGGAAGGACGTGTGTCTTACTAAATACCATCCACAGTATTCATGCCCCAACTTTCCCTATCCAGTGATGTATATATTCTAATTTCGCTTGAACTAAAATTACATGTAGCTGTATATCCTATTTTTTTTCTTGTTATATAATTATTAAATACTTCTTCTCAGGTATGACTATAGTTTCAATAGTTGCCGGTTTCTTAACTGACACTTTTGGCAGAAAGATATTTCTCGTGTACGGTTTTGGTGGACTTTTTATATTTACAATTATCGGTGGATCGAGTCAGAGCTATGAGATTTTAGTCATGGCGAAGTTCTTCGAAGGAATATTGTAAGTTTTAATATTTCTTTACATATTTATAGAATTTATTATCTATAATAGTATTAAGGATATGTATCGAGTCACCAACATAATTTATGTTAATTAGTGTTCAGTCTGATCTTTCATCATCATCATCATCCTAACATCGCCCACTATCTAATCTTTAGTTTTATCAAATACAATTTTAGATTTCAAATATTCATACAGCCATTTATTGTATGCGCTACAAATATTTCATTTATATTTTTCAGATTTGCAGTATCGTTCAGTCCGACTTTGACAATAACTTCGGAATTTTGCTACAGAGAGATCAGAGATCGAGTGGTGCTGTTCAGATCTTCTTTCACAGCGTTCGCACAGATACTCGTTGCTGCCATGTCTTGGGGAATACTTACACACGATTGGAAGTACAGTTTGTTTAATGGATATATCGGTACTGACAAATATGTTAATCCTTGTAGTTGTGTTGTGTGTAATTTTACATTTTGAAATTCTAAATCGATAAAAATAGATCATATCAATGTTTGCACATTGGTATCATCAATGAGCATTTTTTTTTTGGTTAATTTTAGAACTACATGTATGGAATTTCTACATCTACCTGATGTCACTGTGGGCGTTACTTTCATTTGTGCTTTACGCCATTCTACCAGAGAGTCCTAGATTTTACTTAACTCAAAAGAAATATAATGAAGCGAGAAAAGTACTAATTAAAATGTATACAATGAACACAGGGAAACCAGCTGAAACCTACAAGGTAAGATTTTCGGGTGCTTTTGTTTGGTTTTGCACACACCTATTGTTTTACTTTTGAATTTGGCTGTACAAATGAAATGAAACTATTATTACAAATCTATTGACTGTTACTTTTTCTTTGATAAGTATTTTATAGATTACTTCAATTACTCTTGTTAAACAACATTTTACTTTCTAGAAAATTCGGTTGGGTCATTTTTTTTTAGTTTTTAGTTCTAGTAGGCGGTTAAGTTTTATTTAGAAGACGAGTTGTAACTGTAATTATTAATATTTTTTCCAGTACATCGATTTATGGAAGGACAAAGAGAAGGAGGTTATAGATGAAGAACCCGAGAGGAAGCTAATGGCCAGCTTCAAACATCAGTTGATCACCGGTCTTCTTAATGTGAAACCAATGTTTAAAAAACCGTTGCTCGCTTATCTGCTTTTGATATCTGGTTTGAACTTCTTAAGTATGGCACTGTGAGTATCATTTAATGTTACGTTTGAAATGTATTGACACCGAGATGACATTGTATCTAAAAAGCTCTGCAGAAGTGGAGTCCTGACGTTGGTTTTGTTGTTGTACATAGATGAGCTGAAAGAAGAATATTGTTTTTCATGATGACACGAACCAGTTAAATTTGACCTTCATGGCTTAATTGATTCAAAGACTTAAGATGCTAATTGTGTTCTTTTCCTAAGTTATGTAGGGGTCCATAAAACTGGCTAACTGTGTTTTTATGTAATTTAGTAGTAGTATAAAGTAGTAAAGAATTTCTTATACATGATTACGTTTACGAACTAAAAACGTAATAATACTTGTCTTACGAAATAAATTCCATATAACGAACAAATATTTCAATAGTGATAATTTTTTTATCGGATGCAAATAATTTTGACACAATTATAATAAAGATGAAATCTTCTTGCGTGTAAAATAAGATATATTTACTAATGTTTTATCTATATTGAGGCAGTCAACACTTATCTTATTTGAAGTATATTTGGTACCTTATTTATCAACTAAATTTATTTACCTACCCATTATTAGTAGTTGGAAATTTTGACGATTTTCCATATTATTTTTCTAATCACTCTGACAAAAAAATTAATAAGTAATAAATTTTAATACATTAACTTAAATACATTATTCGATTATTTAAGCTTTAAGTTCAATTATGCTTTTTCCAGATACAACGTGATAAGATTGTGGTTTCCCCAGCTGTCGACTATTGTGGAACACTACAGTAATATCGATGGGGACAACGATTTGTGTGGAATGCTCGATTCCTATACGTATGATCTAAAAATGAGAAGTGTAAACAAAACTTTATCTGATGTCTGTGTGCCGGTGAGTTTACATTTTCCGTTTTCTTTTTTTTGTCAAAAATATTAGAAATAGATTTTTATTAACTTCTTGTAACCATTATAGATAAGCTTAAGAACGATTTTGCGTTTACTGTAGTAGAGTGGGATACGAACTCACTACCGCTTGATCTGTAGTCCGCACCCTTAACATTAGGCTATTGTGGCTTCAAATATGAAGTTTGACTTTGCTTGTAGTTACGTCGACTTAGAAACCAAGAAATTTCCACATATATAACTGTTCGTTCCTTGTTTTTCAAAAGGGTAGAACAGTGATACAGAGCAGTTGACACTCCAATATTCTAACTATTGTGTCAACAGACTCTTATTGTATAACTTTCGTGTGTGGCAAGCATTAGATAGTTACATCTCAGTAGAACTATTTTTTATATTATATGATGTTTAGAAATAAGGTCTGGGTTTGATATAGGTAGGTTTTTTAATTGTAATAAGACCTAATTATTTTTACTAACATTTCAGAAAATTCCAGTACAGTTAATATGATTTTATATTTTTATGTGTTTAAATAAAAAATAAAGGGTTCGAAGAGAAATGTGTAGTATCGAAAGTACTTGTGGAACGTTTGATTCTCAGAAGAAAGTATTTGAATTCGCGTGCTCTTTAGCCATTATGGGAAATACGTTGCTTAAGACTGCCTACTTGTGGTAATAAATAAAACCAACTAGCGTGTACTGTATTGCTATATATTCGACTGTTCTCTGCTCGTTATGTACAAAGCTTTATTAATGCTTACCGTTTATGAATAAATCACCAAGTCATTTGATCGAATTCATATAATTAACCAAACGTCAACTAAGGAAAGTAAAATTGTATTGTAGTCATTTCACTGTAGCCAGTTTTGTTTTTTATATTGCCATATAAAACACTGTTGGCGACTTTATGAGTGGGGCGTCCTTCTTCCTGTTAGATCGACGACTTTGTGCGGACGGCAGGAAGTCGTTGGATGCGGAAAGAGGAACGCATACTGTGAAAGGCATTGTGAAAGGCCTATGTCCAGCAGTGGGCAGACAAGTGCTGATGACGATGATATATAAAGCCACTATTCAAATTCATAATGAGACTATAACCACAAAATTACAAGACAGCAATAGACACGTAAGGTTGCCATAGTCAAAATAAAGTTTTTTATAATTTTACCGATAACAACCTTAGTCTCGGTTTTATAAAATTTCGTGCGTAGTATCACGGCTTAAAAATACGCCCGCCTTTTGTTTCCTGTTTGAAAGAGAAATAAATGTTGTCACTCTGTATCGTATCATATTTTCTATAGCAATTATATTAAACTACGCTCGGTGTCTGAAGCGTCTTGTTTTTATTGCGTCAGGCGACGTGATACTGTCTGCACAGTAATATCGTTAAGGTGACTATTAAAGTGGTAACAGAAATAAATGAAGCAAGGGTTGCAAGTTTATAAAATAGAATTCATTTCTTTTACAATTGTATTACATTTATAATTGCAACGTTATTTGAAAAATAGCTATTTGTGCTTGGAAAGAATAGTAACAGTTTAAGGCAGTAAAACTATTCCGGGAACGTTAATTAGAAGGTAGATTTAATTATATTTTTTATATGTTAATACGCGAAGAGATATACATTTCTTTTGAGGAAATCACATGAACGGATAAACGTCAAATTTGATACAGATATTGAGAAGAAGAAACAGATGAAGCTGTTTTTAATCAAACATAAAAAAATCTTCAATAAAGATTGATGGTTGAATTTCAACCAAACGACAATCACCATTTCGTTTACTTACTTACTTTTATGTAAAATTTTGTTTTAATTCCAGACTCGCAGTGGCAATGAAACATACATCAACAGTATTATATTGGGTTGCGTTTGTATAATACCGTTTGCGCTAAGCGGTATATTAGTGAACAAAGTTGGTAAGAAGAATTTATACGTGGCTGCGGGATTTATATGCGTTTGTATAACCCTGGCTATAAGATGGGCGGCCTCCAAAGTTGCGGTGGTCGCACTGTTCTCCGTCGATACCGCGATATCGCAGACTATGATCGGTTTGTTCCAAGCGTTGACGCTTGAATTGTTCCCGACAACAATAAAGTATGTTTTAGTATCTACGTTACATTCTGTTCTTCTGTTAAAATAGCTTGTTGCATCTTTAGTAATGATTATGTAAAAAGAAGGAAGGGATTAGGGCAGGTCTAGCAGTGGGTAGACGGACTGAAGACGATGATGTCAAAAGAATTTAATCACTAATCGATTGAAGCTAGCGATCTTAGCTGATTAAAATAGTAATATCAATAACTGTGTATTTCCCAAATACATAGTATATTTACATTAAAAACAAAAGAGAAAATGTTAACCCATTACATCATTGTTTGAAATACAAAATATATTTTAAATATAACACAATACCATTATTAAGCGCCAATAGCCTAATGGTTAAAGGTCACCGGTCACGTGGTCGAGAATTCGAATCCCGCCATTCGACTATTGTGAACCATATCCTAGTACAAGCCTGGAGCTTAGTTGGAGTTGTATAAGAAATATTAGTACATAAACAAAAATCTGCTTATGTTTTTTTTATGTAAAAAAATAAGTACGTGTGTTTTTTGTCGACAGAACTCTTGCGATCTCCGTTATTATGACTTTTGGAAGAATAGGTACCCTGGTGGGCAATGTCGCATTCCCTGTCCTTCTCAATATGGGATGTGTGGTACCATTCTATTCGCTTACCGGCGTTATGATATGTGAGTACCAGTTTTAAATAAACACAAGAGAAAGCCTTCAATAACACATATATTTTATTGCACCGTACATTTATGAAAGAATATTCTGAAAACAAGCTTCATGAATATTAGTTTATATTTCGGGGCGCTGAAAATTTAAAATGTGAATTAATTTTGTTAATTAAAAGCATTAACTAATTATATATTAAAATATTAAGATAAATTTTCATGTACAGTTTTATAAATGAAAAGCTGAACTTATTAAATTTTTTCGTGATTACGATTTAATTTGATTCATTCAATGTAACAAAGATGGTGTTATCGTTAGCTTCTTTATATCACCACTGACAGTATACACACGCAGCATAGGATGTCCTCTCGTATTTTTATAATAATTACATTTTATTATCGATTTCCAGGTGTGACAGTGATGGCTCTATTCCTGCCGAAATCATGAC
>JAODUI010000008.1:1134709-1145717 GCA_027563995.1 Papilio gigon | reverse complement strand
GATGACTTGGTCAAGGTCGCGGGAGTGCACTGGATGCGGGCACGGGACCGGTCATCGTGGCAATCGATGGGGGAGGCCTACGTCCAACAGTGGACTACACTAGGCTGGTAATGATGATGATGATGATTAAGGAAAGCTTACTGCACAATTAGTTATGTATTAATTTGTCTGTGTATATATCGTGTACTTAGAGCTTATAGAAAGGTTAATAATTCAAGGCACGTAATTCCTCGACATCATGTACAATCTCCCTTTGTGATTTAATACAAATTACAATCGGAACGGACTTATCCCGTATCCGAGTGACGTCATTTACTAACACCGATATCTTATCTAATTGGGATAGATATAGCTATAGGTAGAATAAAGCTATTTTAGATCTTTTTGTAGCTATTTTGGTTTATAGAGAGTCTTAGGGGAAAGAGTTTCCGCTGTCCGCGGCGGACGGACGCCGCACCGCGCGCTTTGAAAACAAACTACTTTAGTGCGCGGTACGACAAACGCAATTCCGCATCGCAACAGGATTCAAGAAACGTCAAAATTGAAAGTCCTGTTTTAGGTAGATGGCATTGCTAACGCCTTACACAATTTTTATAAAGTCACTAACATTTGAAAACAAGTGAGTGTTTAACTTCTTGCTTACAACGACGATATTGGTAAATGTTATTGATTCAAATTTGGAATGCTTGCCTCATCATCTTGTTTGAGGTTTTATGAATAACGTTTTAGATTAATTTTAACGAACGACAGTCGGATTGGTATGCGTGTTTAAAGAAAAAAAAATGGAATTATTATTAATTAAGAATTTGGTTGAAGATTTTTAAAAACAATGTACTATTATATTGATGTAAACTCAATTTTTCAAATATATTTTTATCCAAAACAGAGTAAACAATGATGTTGGTGAGGGCGAGTTTGAATGCTTCAAGTTTCTAAACGAAGGAAACTTTATTTCAATTAAGAAAACAATTCTGCAATTTGTTTGTTACTGAAACTCACTAAGGGAATCTTCCCCAAATTCGTCGCTTAGCGAACAAAACAATCGATTCCTTTAAGACTTAATAACCGGAAGTAATGTACCCTAACTCTGTCCCCTTTTAACAATCATGTCTGTCTCTTTTCCTCTCCGTACTCTGCTACCATTACATTAATTAAAACATTTTAGGCTTTTAATCACTAAACTACAATTGTTAGTTGCTTGTTTATACCTAAGGAAGACCCTAAGGGTAGAAATAATAAAAGAAATAAACACTTAGGTATAAGTGAGCTCTATTCAACTATGAGTATGGCTTTGAAGAAGTAACTGGGTCATACTGAAATATATTTAAACGTAACAAAAGCGATGTATGAATTATTTCAATATACGATCTTTACAGATGCGTTTCAATAGAACATTGTATAGAAAATAATATAAATTATCATGATAAAGTAATGGAGAATTAATGAAAACGCTAACAATGGTCGGTCAGTGCGCGAAGATCGAGAATTCAATCGGAAAATCTCTTGAGGATAGAGATGATCGATGACCGTAATAACAAACTCACACTTCGCTTTAAGCACACTCACACAGCTACTATAAGAACGTATGCACTCCACACAGCGACATCATAACGATATCGTACAATCGTAACCGTTCGCTGTGTACCACTTTAAAAAAATGCCTTGATAGCTCACTCCGTTCTCACAAATTAACGAACGAGGACCACAATAACCGGGATAATAAAAAGCAATTAATCGTCTACCTCATCTGACAACTGACCGTTTTTTTTTTCTCACAAACATATTTAAAAAATGTATTGATTTGGCTATTTTGCCCGCATCGTCGTCTTAATACGTACGTAACGTTCGCGACTGTAGCTTTTAAGGTGGAACACGGCGAACGGACGCGTTAGTACGGTGATCCAAAAAGTTACATCATGATGTATTATTTGAAAGAAATTAATTTCTATGTTAGATGTGCAACACGTGTTTGAGGATTGTACTTGAAACGAGGAGAGGTGAACTTTTTAGGAAGTTCAAATGTCGAGGTGAGGTTAGGTTAGGACTTACGTCTGCTTTGGTTCAAGCACTAAAGGAGTGTGCATACGGAGTCCGTATACGAAGCTAAGTGCTTTATAAAATAGTATGCACCTTCGTTCTTTGTTTTATTACAGTTTTTTGTATACATAAGTTGTAATTATTATGTAGTGGCTAGTTATGGGACTGTCTTGTTTACATTGACCAATTTTCCTTTAAAAATAAACATAAAAACCATATGCTATACGATCACCATAAGCAAGAAATATGACTAGAGAAGATATGTTAGTAAGACATATGACTGCCATATTTATTACGATTCGCATTAGTATGAATAGAATAGAACTATTTTTTTTTTAAACATTAACAGATTTTTGATAACTTACTAATAAATTTTTTACCGCTCCAAATAAGCTCTAGGTTTATGCTAGTATTTATCATTATGTTATCGGCGTTTGCAAACATAGATTCTAGATTAGTGTTAATAATGTTAGAAAATGTTAATTGCAATTCCACAATTTCCTGTTCAAAAAATAGCAATTTAAAAACACCTTTTCCAACTTGTTGTTGATATATTTTACTTTTTCTTTCAGACGTTAGTAAAACATTGTCGACCGGCGTTGGCCCAGTTTGTTTTTTTTTTCAAGCGTTCCCGTTACCAAGTAAAGTCAGTTTCAAATGTTTTTAGTATCATTTACTTGGAGCAAATAACAATCTGAAATCGTTCCTCTGTAACTTTCAGCAAACTATGTACCACCCTAGCTTTTTCAGAAACCTTCGATAAATTTATACTTTTAAAAAGCTCATCTTAAAGAAAGCTTTTGATAATATACTTATTTGTATTCTATACCTTAATATATAGTCAGATTCAATAGAAATGAGAAATTATTACAACTATATCTAAGCGAATTTTCCTTCAAAAAGGTATAATCACAGGCTTGTTAAAATACGTTAATTGCGGCTAGACCGTCCATAATCCATAGGCATAAATTATTTGACTAACCTTTACTTTTTTCCCTTCCTCTGCGAAAGCACCTGTAACAAAGAATAATATTCCTATTTATTTCTAGAAAACTTGCACAGGTATAAAATCGCTGTCGGTACCGACTAGTTTCGAGTCCATCGGGGGCTCTTGTCCAGGGTGAGTGGAATTGGTACTATAGCGCCGTATATACTCATACTATAGCCGTGAGCAGGTCAGAGAGCGACGGGCCGCGAACGCGCTATAGTGCTAATCCCACTCACCCTGAAAAAGAGCCGCGGATGTGCTCGAAACTAGTCGGTGCCGACACTGACGTGGTTAAGCCGTTTTGACAAGTATTATTGTGAAATGTCTGACTAATGTTTTAATAATTTAATTACTTCACGATCATCATCAACAGCCCTTGTCTGCCCACTGTTGGACATAGGGCTTTCCCAATGCCTTCCACAGTATGCGGTCCTACGCCTTCCGCATCCAACGACTTCCTGCCGTCCGCACTAAGTCGTTGGTCGGTTAATTATTTAAACTTCAAATATTTCCTAATATTCTAATAACCTAAACGTCCTTTTCGAATGTAGGTAGGTAGGTATATACAATTTTCTTCCTAGCGACCGTACTGAGTTTGCATAAATTACTGAATGTTATGTCCCGAGCGATACGCCTGCGACCAAAATAATTTACATTTTCATTTAATTAGGAATGACAAATGATAGGTCCACAGTGGAAACGATTATTAAGGGAACGAGGGAAAAGTTGCTTTAATTACGTATTCGACGTGAAACTAATGTGCGTGTAAATACAATTTTATGAAATAAATTTAGTTACATTGTTAATGATGAATAGAAAACGAAGAAATCTTAACAACTCGCCTTTAAACAGGTTCCTAACCTTTCATGTTGCAATTTTAATTTTAATATACTACAATAACTATACAACGCCCGTAACTTAGAAGGAAGAGAATAGATCTTTCTTGGTGCGCTGAACATCTCTCTGCTAGTTTCCATTGAAACATAATGAGGGTGTTCATCAACATATATTAAACAAAAGTTAAAAAGCGAGATGTTTATAAGTTGTAGTGTTATATTACAGTGACATCATAAACAAAATATTTCACGTATGTTTTATCATGGACCGGACTGGACGTCGATGTAATCCTACCAAATTACGTTGTTCTCGTGAGCCTTAGCTGACACATGACTTGATTGTTAAGCTCATCGATCAATCTCTTATCCTTTTTATGTTCAAACATATCCATATAAAATGTGAACAATAATTACTCTGAAATATTTCATAACAGTGTATTTTCTATCTGTTCTTAAATATAATAGATAGTAATATATTATAAAACAGAACTCTATTAATTATTTATTTAAAAAAAATAGTATATTTTTGTTAATTTACTCATAATCCTTTTACCAATCCAACTAAGATCTGAGCTCGCGCTATGGTCCACAATAGTCGAATGGTAGGACTCGAACTATAGACTTGATCGAAAATTCGTAACCTTAACCATTAGGCTATTGGCGCTTTAATTGATCGACTAAACACTAGCTAGTAGATATTAAAGTTTCAACCAGCTTTGGGTAGAGCGCAAATACTACTTAGCCTGAACCTCGTTTAACATTAAACGAGCTCGAAAATTCCCCTAGGAGTCTTTTCTCGGGTCGTTAGTTCATTATTATTGACTGATTGGGACTGATTATAAATGTCAGTTATTTATGAGAAATAAGTTTGTAGAGTGTACGAGTATGTGAAGTGAACACTAAAAGAAAAGACGCCGAACCTAAATAACTATGTTTTTATCTCAGTTTTCTTTGATTGTCTTACTTTCTTATTGTTTAGTGTATTTTTTTTACTAAAAGAATGGGGCAAACAAGCGTGTCACAAATGTGATAGTCAACGCCCATGGACCTCCCCAATACCAGAGGAATCACAGATGCGTTGCCGGCTTTTGAGATAAATGTAGGTTACTTCTTAAAAGACCCTTAGCCGTACTGGTTTATTTAATTTACTATAATTATTGTAGTATATGTTATAAATAAGCGCCAATAGTCTAATGGTTAAGGGTATGGATTTCCGAACACGTGGTCGAGAGTTCGAATCCCGCCATTCGCCTATTGATTTGGACCATATCCCTAGCTAGCCTAGCTTAGTTGAACTGGTAAAAGAATATTAGTATGTTAACAAAAATCTACTGATGTTTAAAAAAAAAGTCTATAAATTGCTCAACATATTTCCTGAATTTACTATTCATAGCACAGCACATGTACGAGTGTGTGAAAATTCTGCACAACGTTTCAAACGTCGTACATCTGGAAACCTCTCGATTTAAGTCAAAAGTATAAATGTACATTTCAATGTCCATTTTATAAAGAAGACATCCGCTACAACGGGCCGTTATAAATTGAATAATGCTTCAAAGAATCCAATTTTGGTACTGTCAAAGAAACCATTGTTCCTTTTTACACTGCAGCTGTTCCGATAAGTCTTCAATATTATGTGAGTGTAGGAAAACTCAGTGTGTGTATGTGTGGGTGTGTTACACAGATATTTGTAACGATTTAGTGTGTGTATGTGTGGGTGTGTTACACAGATATTTGTAACGATTTAAGTTTATAATTGACTACAAGTTGTAACCAAATATTCCTCAATGTAAATACACAAATTATTTTTATTGTATATATTCTTAATTAAATTAAGAGACACACGTTAATAAATAGTGAATTAAACCTTTTGCAAGGTGTTATGGGAAAGCTAAAGATGAATTATGCAAAACAGAATGTCAATTTAAATGATTTTTTTTTGTTTACAATGTTATTTTTTTTATATCAGCAGATTTTTGTTAATTTACTAATATTTCTTTTACCAAATAAGTCACGACACGATAGTCGAACTCGTGACCACGTGATCGGAAATCTGTATCCTTACTTACTTACTCCGCTGGCGCAGCGACCCAAAGTTGGTCTTGGGAAGGAGAGATCGTCATCCTCGCCTCTTACTTTGGTTTTTGCATGCCGTGTGTAACTAGCATGATTTACAAAAAAAAAAAACACGGAATGTAAAGACAAAAGACAGATATTTGACAAAAGAAACGTCATAAAAGTAAATCCGAAGCCGTATCTCCTTGTTCGTTGAAATGTCTACTCGAGTAGTTCCATAAACTTCCTTCGCTTGAGTAAGAAAAATAACCTACAAATAAATAAAACATGAAATGTGGCATTCATTTATCACTTAGCTGCGGGATGAAGGACAAGATAAAAAAAAAAGTTCACACAAATCTCCGGTAGTCGTCACAAACAATAAAAAACAAAACGATGAAACTTATTTCTGGTTTATTAAAAGATTTTTTAATGTCACCGTTGAATTGTAAGGTGATGAGATTGTATGTGGATGGGTGTAAAAGTAGAAGAAGACCGAAGTTGTAGATTGTGTGAAAGAGGATATGAGTAAGAGTGTGACTTCAGATATGACGGCTGAAAAGATGTATCGAAGAGTATCTACTGTGCCGACCCGTAACGAATAGTGCAGGTTACTGATGACGACTGTTGAATTGTATACGTCGCTAGTTTATATATCTAGATCGTATCAATGATAAACATAATATATAACATAATATTTAAACGTCAACATTAAACAACGCCATTCATAAATACGAGGATCAAAAGATAAAAAAAAACTGTCAAACATTGCCACATCCAAACGTCATTCCGTAAATTCACAAGGTTTTAAAATAGCGAAGTATAGGATATAGTAAAGATGTAATGTTTTTAGATAAATAATGAAATATCATTAATAGTTTGGATTTTAATTTGAATCTCCAATTTCAATTATTATCGTATTATTTAATCTGAAAAGAACATATTGTAAAAGTAATTTGTAATTTGCCCATTGAATAGTGGTTCTTTTCCGTTCTTTGAAAAGCTTTCGCATTCGTGTGCCAAGGTCACTCAACTTTGTCTGTCATGACAAGAGAATTTATATGAAAATCTTTTCATAGCGCAATCTTTGACAATAAAACAATAGAGTGAACATTTTAGCACGATCATTTTGAAACTCGTCAACGAAAGTCGCGCGTCACTTTGATGTGAACACAAAGCTAAAAACAATGCGCAACTCGAATCCCTTTAATGTACGCTCTTAAAAGTCGTGTCGACGCCATGTCTTTATTTTATCTGCAAAAGTTTTCAATGAATGCGCTACGTGCTACAAATCTTCAAAATGAACACGTATTTAATTAGTCTCGTTGCATTCATGACTTATGATCGTAATCGACTACACGTTTCTAAGAATATACTGTCTTCTAGATATTGCAACCTTCTATTGTAACCATGACAACTAAATCTGGGTTAAGCTAAGATCGGGTTCACGACAATAATAAAAAGTAATTAATTGTTTTCACTTATCGGTAGAGACTAGAATCCAAACTAGGTTGGTGGGTGATGATCCGCCAAGTCTCCCATGGTTGTTAAGATTCGAATCCGTAACTTACTATTGGCGCTTGAACAAGTTATCAACGTTTTAATAACAGATTCTATAATACGAATAAAACTTTAAACGTACAGGTAAGTTGAGAAGTTATCGTAATTTAGTATGTTGTAGTCGTACATAAAACACAAAACAAAAGAACGAGGCAATAAACAATATGAACACAAACTCTTCAGCACACTTCGTTTACTTTATTAGTCTCCGACAGTGAGATCTGTCAGATCTGTTTACTCAGGGAAAAACCAAGCAGACTTTAGGATTAATGTCAGTGAAATTGCCTTCGCGACGTAAGAGTGGGAAATTGTCAAGGAAAATCTTTCAGGCCACTGAAACGCCATGTCGAGTGGTACGAATCAGTTTCTTATGCTTGAATAAGAAAAATGACCCACAAATAAATATTACATGAGTTGGGACACTCATTTTTCACTTAGCCGTGAGTTGTGAGAAATATATAGGGGAATGAAGTATCCGATTGTGACAAGTTTGTTGAAAAAACTTTTGTACATCACTCGAATGAAAAGTTACGTAGCAAATATCGTAAGGAATGATTTGTTTCTTTGTAAAATACGTGAAGTGAAAATACCAAAATGTTAAGTCAAATACATATTAAATTACCTAGTTAGTAGTAGGCTAGTTAGCCAGTAGTAGTAATTTTTATAAGACCCTGCCCTCTAAGTTATGTAGGGTTGGACTTACTAAAACCCCTTCGATGGCCATCATCGAGTACAACTGATGTGGGTTCCGGGATCTCCGAGTTAAACCTTGACTATAGACTGCCGACCGGTCAAAAACTAGCCGGTACCTACACCGAAGAAAACATAAGGTAAATTGTTATTATATGGTTTACTAGCGCCAGCTTTAAGAGAACACGGGTGTTAGTTAAGGCTATCAGTTCAAAATCAACATTCATTTATAAACTTTCAAGGTGTATCAACTCTATGAAATTCTAACGTGAAAAAAATCGAGTTCCGTAATTAAAAACAAACAGACAGAGTAAACGAAAACGTGGCGATTCAATTCGCGTTAATTTATGCACTTCTGTTGTGTTTGTTCGCTCTCTTCGGTTGCGGTATTGAAGTGTTTGGGCAAATATCATCCCAGTTAAATACAATTCGCTCTAAGACCAACACGCGAGGGACGCGAATATATCGTCTGATGAGATTTGAGAACTCCATTACATAGACGCTGACCTAGTTAGAGAAGCGATGTTATGCAGTACTATGGCGTACTATTCAATTCAATGGAAACGGAGAATTTAACAACCCTTTTTAAACTTTATCTTTTTCAATACTGTATTCACGGACTAATTAAAAACAGATATTTTTGTATTAATAATTCAAGCAATGTAACGTTTCAAAATATGTCCACAGATAATATCGAACAGTTATTTTTACACAGACTTAAAAATGTTTAAAATCATCGTATGAATTTAGATGTTGGGAAAGTTATCTACGCTATAGGAAACAAAACTGTTTGAAAATTAGTATTGGTAAATTTACATACGCATTACCATTCTCAATAAAAATATTAAAATAAATGTATTCTATAGTACAAAAATAAAATATTTATTCATGAACTCTCACAGACATAGTAAAATTCAACGGAAAAAGCGGGTTATTAAATAAAAATAGCTCTTTGTATACGATGACATTTGCAGTTAAACCAGTCTAGCGTAGGCTGTCATCCAAAGTATAGTGTCATGTGTTTGACATTAAGTTTCGCAACAGCGAACTTCAAAAACCGGGTCAAAGTCAAACGGATTACGTCAAAGCGAGCTTTAATTAATTAAAGTAAATAATGATTAATGAAAACTGCAGCCGCTTTAAAAAAAAAATAAAAACTAGGTGAAGCAATTAATTACGCAGCGCCGTTAGCGCTGAGTTATGTGCAAATAACCCAACTCTTTAACGCAAACAAAATATTTCATTATTTCGAGCGGATTTTTTTAAAATGATTTCTATAGTATGAATCATTGAGACGAGTGGACCGACAATAATCCAATAAGTTCATTTCATTCGTGACAATCCAAAAATATTCTTAAATGTGTTCAACAAATAGAAAAATAAAAACACTTTATTTCACAAAACTTTTATCAAATTATCGCTGGGGCTCTGCTTCCTGTGGTAGGTAAATGTTTAACTTATTACTTGTAAACGAAGTTAGCTTCACTTTTTATTACAAGACTTAGTTTTGCTTAGTTGGTACATAGCCAGTTATCAGTAGATCCTTTCTCCGAAGATAATAAAAAAAACTTAGTAAGTAATATACACGTTCACATTCTATGTTCTACATTATGAGGAAAATTTAATGGAGATCTGTGTTACCATTTTGGAGATATTTATTAACAAACACCCATCCAAACTCTAGAATATGTGTATATATGTGTGTGTGTCTATATAGACAGACGGTTTTTTAAATATTATGTATCTAAATTAATAATTCTTACTTCATTAAAATATATAATATTTAAAAATCTTCACCAACTTTTAAGTCTTAACCTTAAGCGTATACTGTGAGATTCTTTGAAAGAGGAAGCATCAAACAATTTGTAGATCACGACTATATATACAAGTTTTTATACAAAAATCCTAAAACATCTCCACTCTTACGGGTCTTAAAATGTATACCTCAACGAGTTCCCAATCCAATATGAACGCAAAGAAGTCGGGTAAGGCGGCTACGTGAAAATCTCGACGAAATTCTTTCTACAATCAAAGCAAAAATATACCTTGAGAGGAAATCTTACCTAGAAAGCCCGCTAAAACGCAGGCCCGAGTAGTTTCATCTCGTACCTTTGCTTACGTAAGAAAAATGACCTGCTACTATGAATAATGCCGAAATGCCGACGTATGTTTTTACTTATTCGCTACATGAAAATAGACTTATCGACATGTACAAAAAACTATGTACCTGAATATAATATAGCTAGAAAAAAACTCTTTCCGTCTCTCGGAGTCGCTGAATGGATGGAATCTCTTCCCTATTTAAGTTATTGGCTAGTAAAGTAACTCCGAATGTATTAATAAAATTTATTTTACAAAATTTAACAATGTGTAACAGACACAATTATAATTTCATATTAAAATAACCTACAGATTGCAACTTATTCTACTCCTTTGCGTACAGCAAAGGAGTGGAATAAGTTGCCGGCGTCAGTGTTTCCGTCCAAGTACGATTTGGGGCCTACAATAGTACAGTGAATAGGCACTTACTAAACTAGCACGTACCATATTTCGACCACATCACTTGACATCAGGTGGGATCGTGGTCTGGCGTAGGTTTAGATTACATGAAAAAAATTAAATAAAAACTACAAACGAAATCAATGTTTGTTACGTTTGATTGTATTTTCTTAAGTATGTGTGTACTTAAAACAAGTTACTTAAACAAAAATGACATTTCCAGAAGTTACCAATTAAAAAAAAACAGTTCATCTGATGCTGCATATTGTTACTAGATGGGTTGATGATGATGTCAAACTAAATTAGTTTTGTTCAAGCTGTATCGATAGTTTTAAGGAGGTTA
>JAODUI010000008.1:1119246-1130424 GCA_027563995.1 Papilio gigon | reverse complement strand
TTTCGAGCCCATCGGGGGCTCATCTTCAGGGTGAGTGGGAACGGTACTATTGCGCGTTCGCGGCCCGTCGCTCACTGCGCGCCTGCGCTCGCAGCGCGCGCCGCGAGGGGGCGGGGGCCGCTAAGCTGCCGTTTGGATTATATGCTGCTTAGATTTTCAATGCAATGATAAACAATTACGATTTGACTGCCACTAAACTATTATACGATACTTGGTAAAAAAACATATATTATAAATTATAAAATGTAATTCATTTTATATCAGCTCTCGCCCGTGACTCTGTCCGCCCCGAATAAAAATAACATAGTGAAACTATGTGTTATTCCAGACGGTATTTTCGTTGCCGAAATTAATTCAGATCCGTTAAGCTGTTTTGAAGTAACACGCAAACAAACATGTTAAATTTCAAATCTATATTACTAGTAAGGTAGTAAGCTTACAATGTATTATGTTTAAGAGCCCTCTTTGTAATTAGTTATATGTCACGGCTTCACTTATATACAAAAAAAGCTCAACAGCACAGTTTTTATGTCGTAAGAATTAAAAAGTTTTAGGACAGCTTTGATTTTTTTGCTCACACTTTGATCTCTTCTCCATGTAGTGTTAGATATTAATATAAATTTCAATGGGTACATATTTTAATAGAAGACGTAATAAAATTTCATTTTCACAAGGAAGCCACATTGTTCGGTGTCGACTGTGCTGCGCGCTCGTGTGGCATTTCCCTTAGTGCTCCAAAATTCTACTCCTCCTATAACTTCATGGTAACAATGTTATTTTACTTACGTTGAATTTCCTCTGTTGATTTATTACTACCTGGAAGAAGATAATTGTAGTTAAATTTAATATAACAAACAAAATTCGAATACGACCCAACTTACAGCTAAATGGTTAAAGTTACAGGTACAGGACTGCCGATCATACAGACGTAAGTTTCAATCCCGACTATTTTCGTGAACTATATTCTAACAAGAGGTTACAAAGAATGTTAGTAAATTAACACAAATAAATAAGCATTAAAAGATAACTGTACCGATGCCGAACATGAAAAATGACTTTCATATTGTGTTGACATAATACTAAGATAAAATTTAATACACAATATTGTATCAAAGAAAGCAAAGGTTACTTAACTTTCGTACGGACGAAGTCTTTAATAAAACTAGTAACTAATATTTTTTTAAAGGTAAGATATCAATCATTACAATATGAAACGTAAAGCAAGAGAAATCTGTATCGGAATATCATTTGCACGGAGTAAAAATGCAAAGGATGTCTCTAGAGAGTTGTCATCTTCGCTGGTATCGTAAACGGCTATCGGCTCACTTTGCTCAGCTTTATAACTCGATCGATGCAAACGTTCAAAGGTTTACATGCGGAGAATTCACACGAACATTTTCTGTGTATGTAACAATGCATATATAAAAAAAAAACTCGAATAAAACCTTACTATAACTTAGTTGGCAGCGCGCCTAAACATTTTTAAACGTACAATTGGACTGCGGTTTTAGTAACACATATTGCCATCCCTTACCTTCGCTTTGATAAAACATGGACAACAATAAATAGTATTTATCGCTTTTCTTTTCCCAGAAAATACGTAAAACTCGTTTTGCATAGACAATTACATACAACAATATGACATGATTTATGCCCATCGGGCCAGATAATTTTTTCGGACTGTTATAAAACAAACGTAGAGAAAAAGAGCACCATATATCGTAGTATACTCCAAACTTAATACCTTACAAGCACCTTGACTCGTCTTAGCCTAAGCTTGTTTGTTTTTTTAATCTAGATTTCCCGTGGTGATTTCTATCCGTAGAGGATATACCAATCCCATAGTTCCCATGTTTCCATCTCCTTTGTTTAGAAAAGTTTGTTTTGTTTTTAACTTTAAATCTATAACGTCACTTATAATAGCTTGTCTATGTCCGTTGAGAGACTAGACGCATATTGAGTTGTTAATTTATGCACTCTTCATTTTGAATGTACACTCACACGAAACTGGCTGCGGTTAAAGGGTGTGCGCAAATATCGCCTGTGTACCTCTCATTGCGAGCCTCGGGCCAAACATCTGTCGCAAGCGAGCAAGCCACTTTACACGTAATTACAAACGGTGCAACGTCAACTGCTAAACGGAAAATGTATTATGTAAGACAAAAATACAGCGTGTTCTAAAATAGATCTTTAATTAAAAAGATTTTAATTTGAATTAGTACAGTGTGTTTTGTTTGTTTACTAAAATGAAACAATTATAAGGTATCAATTTATTTTGTCTTGAATGGATTCAATTTAGCAATAAGGTCTTATTTCTATTTATAGTTTCTGATATAGATAAAAGGAGAAATTTTCGATTCAATTTTTTTAACACTCTTGAAAATTTATTTATGCACTTGATTTAATATTTAATTTACTGAATGCGTAATCGTTCAGTCTTATATTACCATAAAGGTACAAGTGCTTCTGTTCTAATTTGAATGAAATATAGTGTTTAGTCATTATTTTTACTTCTCTTTGTACGTCGAAATGCTTAAATGTAATTTCTAACCCTGAACTACAAATCGTATACTTTCCGTATATAATCGCACAATCAAATAACGTACGTAATTCGTGTTGGCGAAAAGTATAACGTAATGAAGTAATGAGAATGCGGTATTCCATTTTTCATAACTCCCCGCCTCCGGTTAGATCATAATTTACTTTTGTTTCAATTGTTGTCGAGTTGAAGAAGAAGAAGAAGAAAAAAAAAAAGATTTATTCTGACATTTTCCTGTCAGATCTCCCGTAACGAAAATGGTTTATAATATGATGCGATGCTTGCCTTCAAGATTCATATTGATCTAATATATTTTATATTTTCAACAACATTTAATGTTCCGAGGAGGAATTGTAATTGGATAACAGTTGACTGGGAATATTCGTAAAATATTTAAGCTTTTAATAAAATTATAATTTCATTATGTTATGTTTTTGTGACGGAATTGCACCGTTTACCTTTACAGACATTTACAAAGGGCTAGAGATGACTGTGCGTAGAGATTTTTTTTAAATGGTATTATTCAATATTGTCCGTATAATATGAGTTTTTTTAATCTATAAATGTTTATTTAATTACAATGAAGGTGAATAAATGTGGAAGGTTGTAAAGATAGAGGAAGACTTAAAGTTTGAAAGAAGATATGCGTGAGGTCTGAGTTCAGATACGACAGCTGACAGAGATGTATGGAAGTGTACATACTGTGCCGACCCTCCGAAGGGAAAAGAGCAAGTTATGTATCACCATCATCATCAACAGCCCTTGTCTGCCCACTGTTGGACATAGGCCTTTCCCAATGCCTTCCACAGCATGCGGTCCTCCGCCTTCCGTATGGTCCTTAAATATAGCGTTTATTAAATTTTCCTTAATCTTTTTAACTATATCTTCATATGAATTATGTCATAGTGACAAACATATAAAATAACAATATTTTAAACAAGTCCCTCGGTCAAATTACATGTTCTAGCTCCTAAACCAACATACATCATTTTAATGAAGCACTTTCCATGTGACTTATGACCTAAGTTAATTGCAGGGTTGCGCGGCACTGAAGGCTCACAAACACTTGTAATTCTAGTTTGGAGTAAAGTAAGAAATAATGATCAGGCTCGTATATATTTTTTATTAATTTTTCTTTTGTAAAAATAACATGATGTGTTAATAATATCAATGACTAAATATTGTAAATAACATATAAATTATTTACGTTATTTATTACGCAACAAATGTACAAAACGCAATAGGAAATGGAAAAAAAAATGTGTTGTATTTTAGAAAATAAGTTGAAAAACGTTTTTAAAGTGTTTATAATTTGAAAAAAAAAAATTTTTGAATTAACCGTCAAAAATCGATGAATTTCCGCGTTCAAAATAACTCACACACATGATATGAAGGCCTTATAAAATATATTACATTATTTTGCAATAACGTGTATTGTTATGGAGCGTCGGAATTGAATTTGCTTGGTTCCATCGAACAAGCCATTTCCGATAACGATCTCTTTTACATGTGATTCAATTTACGTCCAAGTTTCGGCGAAGCTCGTTAGGGTTCACTTTCCTTTGTTTATCCTCTAACATTAACTGCACGTTCTTATAATTATCTGATATTAACTACATTTTAATTTTATAACCAACGACTACAGTGTTAATAGAATTCAATTATATTACTGGCTGCTTTTACAACAAAACGAATATTGAACTAAAAACATCTACTAAAAAAATCAGTTGTTTTACAAAAAAATACACTTTACATTTTACGTTTACATCATTTCAATATTCTCGTTACTATGTTATATGAAAATTTGTATTTCACATTATAACTTTAATGACATTTTCATTGAAAATGTGATATAGGAAATGAGAGATGTACGCTAGCTTCGAGAAATATAATCCGACTAATTACAGTAATTATAGCCACTATATTTAATCCGAAATTTAAAATACATATATTCTAATTATCAATTACATTCGAATTTCAAATGTTTGACGAAGACAATTTTAATTTATTCTTTATAATATCCTCGCGTGTTATAACTGATGACATTGAAAGCGGTGGGTCTATAATAACGGCGTGTTTATGTAAATACACACACCCTCGTCACCTTTTTGAAGCGGAGACAACCTTATCTATACACTTCAAGGGGTAACGCTTGAAGAATAGTTTGACTCAAAATTACACGAAATAGTTTAAGCATAGTTCTACCACGCTATGTGCAATGTAAACAATGTGTACTTAAAACGACCGCTCGCATTCTTCTCTTATTTGTAATTAATTTAAAACTCTTTAAGCCTGCCAACTTTTTGTGACAAACTCAATCGAACACTACCATTGATATGTCAATGGTAGTGTTCGATTGAGTAGTGTAATATACTACCGCTTTTTAAATATCTCGATAAAAATTTTTAAAAACCAAAAAAATCTTTATACCTTGTTGACTAGCGTGTTGTTTAAATCAACTATTAAATTTTCTATTTAATGATATAGTATATGGGAAGTAAAAAAGCTCAAAGCTGTACTTTCTAGTTGTATATATATCTTACTAATGTAAATAAATAAGATTGGATGAATGAAAATTTATTTAGAAACTAACTCTAAAATAGCTTATCAGAACTCTATAATATTGGACATATTTGTGGAACAGTCTGGAAGTAGGCATAGATTACTGAGTATATCTTTAATAGTCGCGTAATCGAAGTCGCTGGTAATGTTAACTATTATATTCTAGATATATTTCAGTTTATTTATGTTAAGTATATGTAACTGTTGTTTATTTTACAAATGATTCATTTCTTAACTAGATACTAGACAGTAATTATGCCCACAAAGTCTCGTCGGAAGGAACAACAGCGGATACGAGATCCGAGATACGTCACGGCTTCATTTAATTACGAAACAGTATTCTTACGTAATTGTTTTATGTAGTCTTCTTTACATGTATTTTATCACGTTATATAGTCTAAAGATAATTCCATTTAAAGAACACTTAAATCTAGTTATAGAAAGTAACAAAACCGACCGTGTACCACATGAGATTCCCGGAAAAGTATGGTAACAACGAAATTGATAATAATCGTATTCAATGAAAATGAGAAATTATAATCACTCATTTCACTAACAATGCGATTTTTCTGTTTTTTTTTTATGTCTTATTATTTCAATTCCGGAACCTAACCATCTTAATACTATTTGAATTTTTTTTTTTATTATATATCAATATATTTTTGTAAACTTTCTAATATTTTTTGTAACTATTCTTGATAAACTTAAAGAAGCTTGTATTAGGATATGGTTCATGACAATAGTCGAATGGAGGGATTCGAACCCACAGCCACTATTTAGTCCGTACCCATTAGTATTATGCTATAGGCGCTTCAAATTTTACTAAAATGCTATCAAAAATTTCACCTTAATTAGTATACCAAACGTTTGGACTAAATCATTTATTGTTAACAGATAAATACAATACTTTAGTACAACAGAACCTTTAAGGATAATCCTCCCAATTTACATTATCCCTTTATTTTGGTAATATTCTGAGACTTATTCAAGACAGCGGGCATTATACAATGAATGTATACGGCGAGGTTTTACAATTTAGAACGTTGCCTTATATAACAAAAGCTATTTTATGGCTTTATTAATTTACATAACAATTTAGTTGATAGGTAAATAATAAAAGTTGTATACTTCAATAAGCTATTAAATATTTCTCCTCTGAATAAATAGTAACATAAAAAAAACGCATGTGCTCTTCACGACCATTTTCCACATCTATGCCAAATTTCAACCAGATCCATGAAGCAGGTTGGGAGATATCTTCTAACAAACCAAACTATCTTTTATATTATTAGTAAGAAATATTGGCGGCCACGGTCAGGTCGACGCAGCGTTGGCAGGCCTCCCGCAAGATGGACCGATGACTTGGTCATGGTTGCGGGAGTGCACTGGATGCGGGCGGCACAGGACCGGTCATCGTGGCAATCGATGGGGGAGGCCTACGTTCAACAGTGGATTACATTAGGTTGATAATAATAATGATGATAAATAAATATTAAATATTTCACTTCAATTGCAGGCTATTTTTCAATAACGTGGCTACTAACAACGTGTGTTTTAAACAACAATATTCTAGTCATTACATACCTAGACTTATTAGTACGTTGAAAAATGAATAACGAAGTTGGCTTAAACAAAACGAAGAGTACCTCGTAAGTACAGTACGAGTGGGCATTCGTAAGTACGTAGGCGTGAAGCCAACTCAAGAGCGAAAATAACTCGATACTTCAAACACAGTAAAGTTGGCAATACATAGAAAATTGCTTATCTCAATTAAAATGTCAGATTTGAATACACGCAAATACCTAAATTGTAATAAACCATTTTAAAAAATTATAATTTCTACACTCACGTAATTAATCCGGTGTCGGCACCTTATGTTAATTCAATGATGAGCTTTTTCAAAATGCACTCATTTTGATAAAGCGCCCACAACCCTGTGGCCTTACTCAAATGGACCAGGGCCGCGAATGAATCGTACGTGATTATAATGATAGAAATTATAAAGTGTACATTTATAATAAAAGACTTAGTAGGACAAAAAGCGCTCACTTTTTAAACCTAATTTTGTTAGGAATAAAATGTTTTTGTTATACAAGCACTATAATTGAGGTGACATCGTTTGATATTCCGCTTTACGGAGCGTGACTGTACATTCCGAAAGAGCGCTAATTAACGCCGCCGAAGACGGAGCGATGCAAATTCATTTAAAAATTCCCTTTTACCTATTAACTTTTGAAATCGTTCGATTTATTCGGATCGTTCCTTTTATTCGATTATCATTACGCGAACGCTTTTCGGAATAACATTTCAATGTGACCTACTAAATGAAAAAATAAAAAAACGAAAATCTATAGATCAGTATCTATAGATGATCTAGTGTAGGTAATTTAAGTAATCTAGAGACTATGAAACGACGAATGACGTATAAAAAACATAAGTAATTTTTTTAAGTCACTATTGTCATCGATAATGCTCTACCATGCATTGTTGACATTACCTTACTTATCTAGTACAATGCAACTTGATACTGAACTCAGTATAAATTGTAAAAAACTTTTCACAATCATACTATGGATGTTTCTTAACGTATCTCGAAGTCGACAAAGTCAACTTGTATGAAATTTGACCCAGCCATTACTGTCTGGAATATCATATGAGCTTCGAAGTTTTTTTTTTTAATTTCACGCACACGAAATCGCGAATGAAGGCCAGTAACAAACAAAAACAAAAAGTGCCTTTAATTGTTTTTCTTGTATGTTCTTGATGTTTTTCTTTTCAACAGTAGGGGCAAATGTGCGGAGGGATCATGAAGGTGGTCGCCGATGACCATGACATCCGCAACACTAGAGGTGCAGATGCATTGCCGGCATTTCAGAAATAGAATCGGTCGCTTCTTGGAGGACACTAAGTCGTACTGATCTGTAACTACCGACGAAGACAGACTGTTCCACAACGCGGCTGTGCGTGGCAGAAATAGCGTGAGAACCGCACAGTTGAGGAGTGCCAGCCATCCCGATGGTGTGGTTGGAATCGGTCGATCTGTCGAGTCGTTAGACGACGGAACTCGGCGACAGTAATTGTAAAGATTGACAAATATAATTTACATAAATAACTTTCTAAATGTCATCTTTATTATAATACTAGCTGACCTTGCGAACTCTGTTTCGCCTTAAAGGCAATAAATAAACAGATTATTTAATTTATTGGGAAATATAAAAAAAACATTTCCTCCTCTGAAAAAACGTTTGTATGGGAAATGAAAAAGGGCTATATTTAAGGCTTTCACTTGAGTTTTTCTAATTTTTCTCACCTTTTAAACCTCTCCTAGACCTCCACGAACATTCGAAGACCAAGATAAGATAATTCCAGTCAGCCGTTCTCGAGTTTTAGCGAGACTAACGAACAGCAATTCATTTATATATATATAGATTATTATTAAATGTATGTATTTGAATTACATAATATTCGATTTTACAACAAAAATAAATGAGTGGCGCATGAGTAAAGTCAATCGTAGAACACATGACAAACGAAACTTTGCATGCTTAGTGCTCGACTTTCAAATTTATGAATATTAAATGAATTGTAATGAAAACATAACGTTAGGCGTGCCTAAAAGAAATATATAAAAAATCTAGACATATATGTAAAACCAGGTTTTCGTTTTTCCATGTTTAAGGTTGTCTGAAAGACATCGCTTTTGATCAAAATATTTTTTCATCAATAATACATTGAACGTAGTAATCGATTTTATGATGATAATTCGATTTGTATTCTTATCCAAACTCATAATTTTATTAATCTAATTTGTTGCTTTTTAACTCACTTGATATCATCGACCTGACCTTTTCCCTATGCACTGTCGACACAGTTTGTACTCTTCCATCCACCCCTATCAGCCTTCATATTTAAATTCACTTTCTTTACGCATATCCGATTTCACACAATACATCCATACATTCTTCGGTCTTTCGTCCATCTTTTTATGTGTTCATATTTATGTAGAAATCATTCAAGATGTAAATATGATATTAATAAACATATATGTAAAGAGCGACCGCAATCAGAGCTGGGGCTACTCCAGTCTGGGGTTGTAACTAAAAGGGTTAGGTTGAATAATTTATTTAACAGCGTTATAGAAATGCCAATGTGCCGCGTCCCTCGCCGCGTCCCTCGGGTGCTTTACTTAATTATTGTTTCATTATTTAAAGAGGGCGTTGATGTTGTATCGAATTATATTTAGTCACGAATCGCGCCGTGTGCGGTTCACGATGCGCATTGCATTTCATAGAATCAATGATTTATTCATTGATGTGATTATTTTCAATGTCTTTGTTCTAATTCACAAACGTAATGAATATATGAATACGTTTTCATTTGTTATTTATTTGCTAAAAGACTATATTAATAGTCGGAGACTAGAGCCTTGTTACCCTTCGTACTCTTTTTAAAACTATACAGTATAAGAAAAGAAATTAAGAACACCCTTCTTCTATATAGTCAGCCTTGCTAGAATCATCATCATCAACAACCCTTGTCTGCCCACTGCTGGACATAGGCCTTTCCCAATGCCTTCCACAGTATGCGGTCCTTCGCCTTCCGCATCCAACTACTTCCTGCCGTCCGCACTAAGTCGTCGGTCCACCTAGAGGGAGGACGACTCACACTCCTGGTCCCCAACTAGATAAGTTATAGTCAAATAGGTGTCATCATACACTTTACTAGACACCTTCATTGTTCCCGGTCTTGTGCCTCGTTACACGTTGACGTCAACGTCACGTAAAACGAATCTTGTACTGCCGATCTGACTTGGACTGTCCAACTAATACTGTTACAAAACAAGCAAGAAATAACTATTAAATCTAGTAACCGCATGACCCAGTCCTAAGACTCCGTCAGTCATACATAAGTATTACATTTCTTAAGAGAATGTCTCAAGAAATCGTTGCATTTCGCAGTTTCAATTAAAACTTATATCCTTGTAAAAGTGTACGAGTGGAGTGGAAAGCGAAAACTACACAAAAGAGCAAACTTTGAATCGCAACAGTTGCTGTGAGCTAAAGGAAATGGCTTTAATAATAAAAATCGAAGAACTTCGAAAGCTGACAAAGTGTTAGTGGTGTGAAAGCTTCATTATGTTCCATAAGTTGTAATAAGATATTAAAAATACGAGTATTTATTTAGCTGACAATATTTTTTAATATGAACTTATAAAAACGCCTTAACTCATATATACATTGATGTCGGTACCGACTAGTTTCGAGCCCATCGGGGGCTCTCCTTCAGGGTGAGTGGAATTGGTACTATAACGCGTTCACAGTGAGCGGCAGGCCGCGAACAGACGCGACAGGGCTCGAAACTGGTCGGTACCGACACCGATTTACATGTGAGTTATGCCGTTTTTATAAGTAGTATAGTGAAATGTCTCACCAAAGTTTTAATACAATACTAACTTTGTTACGTGGGATTTAAGTAATTTCGTTTCAAAAAAGTAACATTAACTAGAAGCACCAATACATCTATATTTAAGGTATGAAGTCCCGATCACGTGATTCAAGGATTCTGCCATTGGACTATTGTCTTAAACCATTGGTACACGCTTAGAGCTTGGTTGGATAGAATAAAAAAATGTAAACTTCTAAAAAAAAAGCTTGTAACACTAGTTTTAAATTAGCACCAATAAAAATCTGTTCTGTTGTCCCTTTGTCCGCCCACTGCGGAACAAAGGCCTCGCCTATCCAGCGGCTTCCACGGTTTTCACAAGTTAACTTATAGTTATTTATACCATTATTTAATTATACATTGAATATTTATGAGAGCAAAGTTATTTAAAACCGCAACTCTCGGAATCGAGAACTCTTGTAAGTTTCAAGCTCCGGCATACTTATCCGTATATAAATAAATTTTGTTTAAGTTCACTTCACAAAAACTAGCCTAAAGCTTGAAGCCGGAGCGACCCCTTTAAGTGACTTTGTGTAATAACTTATCGGGGAAGTTTCTAAAGTTTTTCAGTCCGTCTTTATGCTTGTATCTAAAATTCATGATGATTCATGAATTTCAGAATTATTATTAAATGA
>JAODUI010000008.1:1098930-1109354 GCA_027563995.1 Papilio gigon | reverse complement strand
TGTTTGTTATTTTCTTTGAAGACAAACAAGAACACATTACCTGCTACATGTTGTTATAAAGAAATATTGCATTTCACACACATTGCGAGACGCGTTGCCTTCGAGCCGACATTCTTCAGCGTTACGGTACGCTGGATGCGGTGTTTATGGTACATTATTCTTATTTAGAGTCGCAACCTTCCATATCTCGTAGTCATAGCTTCTTTTGGTATTTACTTAGTGAAGATTAACCGACTCTGAGTTCGATAGTTAATTACGAATTACGTTGGTATTTTTTGTATGACATTATAGAAGCGGCAATAGCCTTATGATCTTGCGGTCATGGTTTAAGGTTAAAAAAAATATCAGGTCAATTTAATAAAGCTTAGCCCATGACTTTTTTTTTTTCACTTTTACGAAAAATTGTTAACTATTGTAGAAGTATACAGCTGCAGTGCAGTATGCTTTGCCAGCATACAGTACCACAGCTAGTTGGTCCCTCAAGCTAGTGCCATAAGTGTTAGAAGCGAAAACTGGTAATTGGCTCCCTGGTGACCATTCTAATGTTAAGTTTTATTTAGCTGTAAGTTTTCCATGCATCAACAAATAAATAAATAAATACTGAGGGTCATAGTCCACCATGCCGGCTCGATTCATTCATAAAGCGAATCCGCGTAACGCTACCAATACGTTTCAATTTAAACAACGTTAATTAAATTTCAACCTATCTGAATTCAATTTTTCCACGAACTGAAAACTTTTCCGAGTATGTTAAATAATCATTAACACATAGTTATCTCGTTGCGTATTGTCTCATTAAGTTCCAAAATACAATTTCCGAATTACTTTCGTAACAGTATTAAAAGACCGAACGCATTTTAGTTAAACGAATTCACAAATACCGAGCGCCAAGAGCTTAATGGTAAAGAGTATGGATTTCCAATCACGTGGTCGAGGATTCGAATCCCATTCGACTATTGATATGGACTATCCTAGCTCAAGCCTAGAGTTTAGTTAAAGTGGTACAAGAAATATTAGTAAATTAACAAAAATCAGCTAATATGTTACATATAAAAAAATATACATTTTTAGACTTCTTAGACGTTATTATAGTAAATTTTTAGGAATAATTAATGGTATTTTTTCTTAAATTTAATTACAAATCATATTTCCGAAATCGGTAACTTTATCCATTAGGCTTTTGGCGCTTATTATATTGATGTATTGGGAAATTAATAATGAACACCACTTGGCTAAAGATCAAAGGAACCCAATGAAGTTTTAAAAAACAACATAATTAAATTACAAAAAAAAAACGCAGAGACCGTAACAAAGTATTAACTTCCATCTTTCAACTTCTTCGCGAGCCGCGGTTTTTCATTGTTTTTGCTAATTAAATGCAAAGCTTCGCCCGTCTACGAGATTAAATGTCCGCCGGGGACTATCTCTCAATTCAGCAAGACGTAATTTCTCACGACATATCTATATATATCCAATTAAGCATATTCAAAAGCGACTGGGGTTGTTCTACAAATCCTTTATTATCTAAACAAAGGCGTTATACCAAAATTAATTAAGTTTACAAACGAATTATTATGTCTAAGACTATTTAAATTTATATGAAACTTCAGACTTACAAAATTTGACATGGACATGAGTCAAACAAAACTATTATAAGCTCACTAGCGCCCTCTGTCAATGTCCGAAAATTGTCATCAGATCTTTGTAACATTTAGACGTATAACATAATCTATACGAACAAATAGATTGCTAAGCTGTATCTAATCCCGCGCAGAGAGAGTAGCGGTTGACAGTTCGATTCATAATTACGAGGTTTATTTTAAATACACGAATGTAAACGAACTTTTATATATTATAGATTATATGCAGCCATTAACACCATTGAGAAGAGATTTTTGTTAGAAGTGAAAAGTATTTTAGTGTTCCAGCTCTTCCCATTACACAAGCGTAATTGTTTTTACAATCTATGAAGACACAGTCGATTGTCATCAGCTTTTGAATTACCAATTCCTCCCACAGAATGCGATTCACATTCCAAATCAAACAACTTCCCGTCCACACTAAGTCGATCGGAATTTATGTACTCAATACTAAAACATAATAGACTAGTTGTTTCCAGGATTAATTGCGTATAACGCATTCAAAGAAGACATGTAATATTTCTAACCAAACTCACTGACTAGAGTATCCTAGAAACAGATTTATGACACTCACAAACTCCGGTTGCGAACACTACGAGCACATACTCAGACATGTATGAAGACGCGACTATACTCTACTAACATATAATAGCTTTTAACTATTAGTAATAAGGTTGAAAATTGCTTGTTATTACCATAAATATTCAGAGGGTAAGGGCGACGTCGCTATCGAGAGTCCGTGTTCATTTTGTTTCTTTATTTACTCATTGAGTGGGTCTGAGAATGTCCAAACGTGTGACGTCATCGCAACGCAAACAAAAATCACTTCAATTATTTTCTTATAACTGATTAATGGTTGTTTAACAAATTGTTTTAATAATATATGTATAATTAATTAATTAATGCACTGAATCCTAAATCAGTTTACCCTACTTAGGGTAAGAGGATAATTCATATAAATTCAGATATCATTTTGTACATTTTAAATGTAAATTAATTAAGAATTATAACTGCTAATGTAAATTAAATAAATGGATTTTTCAAGAAATTGTTTTATAGAAATCTACAGATTTATTATAAAAAAAAATCTAGGAATAATTATAGTTCTGTTTCTACTAAAAATTAAAATAAGTATAAAATTAATGATTTTTTTTTATTAGAGACTTGATTAATCCAACGGAATATGATAAAATAATATGATTACACATAATTATTAATTTTCCCATTAAATTTATTATAAATTGACTATTTACGGATGCAGTAAGTAGGTCGTATGATCGCTGTATTTAGCTAAGGGATTGACTAGCGCAGCTTCAACACTATTCCAAGATAATCGCTAATCAAAGAAAATCTGACATCGACTATTTAATAAGGCGGACAGAACTTAATACTATCTTTATTAAAACTGACTATTAATAGTAGTTTTATATAGAACTAGCTTTACCCGCCACTTCATCTAAACGGAATCAAAAAAGAAAATAACTAGATGAAATTTGTCATAGATATATGTCAGACAAATTGACACGTTGGGCCTTTTTGTAATTATTTGTTAACAAAACTCTATCATCCATCCAAAAACATATATAATATTAGTAAGATACTCAATCTATATTAATAAATCACCGATATAAAATAACAAACATCGATTTTGATTAAACTTTATTTAGTTATTAAATACTAAAAAAAATGACATTGTAAATGTAACTTTCTAAAACGGAGCTTTTTAGGGATTTTAAATGAAAAATTTGAACACAAAGAATAACAATTTTTATAACTTGTATAAAACAAACACGCAAAACAAGAACAACCCTAAAACGGAAAACATCTAATTACCTAATAAAAACAATACGACCGTACCAGAATTAGGGCAATTAAAAAACAGTACCGACTCCGCCCTAACAATAATGACTCTTTAATTTGCCAATCAATTGTTACCTTATTTCAATTAGTTCAATTAAATTTTATTATAAAATCTATTTTAATTAAAAATGAAGGAAAGTTACGACGCATTATCCTGTACATTGAACGCGATCTTAAGCGGTTACTTCATGCGGATGCAACCCGCTCAGTCTAGATGCGCTCATGCGGCAAAATTATATTTCTATGCTCAACTGAGACCGCCTTAATTACATCTCTGATCAGCGAAAGTATGGAACTAATTTGTCCTTCTTATATATTATTTTTTGAATAGAAGAAACGTAATTATTAATGTTAATAGTAAAAAGGAATTAGACGAAGTAAATGTCAACATAAAACTTATTCACACTTCACGCCTCGATATAAAAACAAGTAAGAAAGTTACCATTTTTCCACACCATCAAACAAGCTGACGAGCGTTTCGTGTGAGGTGTTGATTCGTCCCACAGCACATCACAGGTTGACGCCACTGAAGTTTTTTTTTTTCGTCTTTCACTCAAACAACACAAAAAATACACTATCACCGAGTCTCCTGACTGTACGCGTAGGGGGCGGCGTAGCGTGCGCTCGGCGGCGGCTACGAGACTGCCGCTACGGCGGCACGAAGGCGCTCGATCATTGCCGAAGTCAGGCGAAGCTCGCCGAACGCAAGCTCGGTGAGGCCGGGCCAAATTTTGCTCGGTGTTTCATATTTTATATCGGTTGGGACGAAGCGGAATTACGAAGTTTGCTCGGGTAGGTTTTTATAGCGTAACGGAACCGAGGCGGCTGGTGTTCGTTCTATTTGGGTAGGTATATTTTTTTACAACGCGGCGCGAATTCTTCATTGTTCGTTTTACCTTGCACTTGTAGGTTGTGTGATTTTAATGAAGCATGAGCTTTACACGTTTCGCGCCTCAACAGCGACTTGTTTCCGATCCCATGGTAAATGAAACACATTTTTAAATACATGTAACTGAAAGATATGAATAAAAAATGTAAAACATGTGAAAATGTTCATGTTTACAGTAGTTTTTACAGTTGGCAATTTATGTACAAATCGTAATGATAAATGCAGATAGGAAAATTTATTTTTTGCGACCAATTATAAAACATTTTACCACTGGTTAAAGAAAATTATAGATTGCTGAATACTGCTAATATAGCCAATGCCTTAGGTGCAAAGAATTCGATAATGTGTCTGCCAATTCGGCTGCCAAAAGTGGAGATTACGCAAATCTTTTTAAATTGGGACGAGGTCATAACATTATACGTGTACACCACAAAATAAAGCATTTTCCTTCTTATTAATGCATTAAAATTGTTACATATGAGTACCAAGTTTTGCCCACTGTTTTTAAGAAAAGGTTTTATACGAGCGGCGAGATCACAAGGATATTATTGCGGCTAATTAATACCAGCAATATTAGAGGAACACCAAATATTAGAACAAATAATTGTTTTTTTTCTATTAATTTTTATTCTGGCCGTTTGAAACTTTTAGCGAAGTAAAATAAGTTTGAAAGGAATTGAAATTTGTGACAAGTAGCTCCATCTAGTGGTGTACTGTGAAATTATATAAACGAACGCTTGTTTTGTTGCAAGCTACTCAAATTTAAGTGGCACGTGCCATTGTCGAGTAGATAAAATTAAAGTAAGCTCTGTACAGGGCTAAAGCTCACTTTCAGTTATAACTGCACAGTCAAAAACTTACGTGAGTACAAAACCAAGAACTGTACAATTTTACTGACACTTATGATTTGGCCTCCGCACGTAAATTTAAGAGCGTCGGTGGCGCATTTGTCAAGCGCTTGACCGTATTCGACATTGTCCAGGTTCCATCCCCGCTATGTACCAATGTGTTTTTTGATTATAGAATTGTATATATAAATTATCCTCTTACGGTGAAGAAAAACATCGTGATGCAACCTGCATATATCGGAGAAGAAATGCAAAATATATGTGTGAAGTCCACCGGCACTGGGTCAGCGTGGTTAATTATTGCCTAGTCACCCCTAGTAATAAGGTAGGCTCCGAACCCCACGGTGGAGACGTATAGTGAGCTGATGATGATGATGATAACGTAAGTTTTAATTGTTTAGGTGGACCAGTTAAAGATGAAGGTAGTTCCTCTGATATTGCAGATGTCCATGTGCGTTGATGATCACCTCCTGCTCCCGCCGTCTCTTTCCCCGTTCTCTTATCAAAAAAGGTGTATAGGCTTAAAAAGTAGCTAAGATAATCTAATCAGATTTAACAAAATGTTCGCAGGGATATTAATAAAAACGTGTAAACATAGACAATTCAAAGATGTTTTATTTCTCGAGTCGGTATTTATATTTAAGTAAACTTCAAACAGCAATAAATTTAAGATTTCCCTCATAATATTTATTTTCATGGCTCTTAGCACACGGCTGAAATAAGGGCAAAGAAAATGCCTTTTTAAAATCAACCTCAAGTTAACGTAATCTTTGACGTTGACGCCAAACACGACACGCGCGAGTATTTTAATTTTAATTGCGGAAATTGAAAAAAGGATATGGTATTTATGAAAACTTTTTCCTTTTCACTTTGCTCTTTTTAAAATTAAAAAAAATATATATTAAATAAAGACACGTCTGCATTGAAATGTTTAAAGCGTATTTAGTTTTATGTTAGTTTTAAAGAAAATGAAAACTGCGACATCAAATATTTCAACATACACTTACGAATAGAGTAATAATGATTCAATGAGGCTTTGATGTATGAGGTTCTCTGGTAATATCAATAAAGGCAGGCTTACATAAGTTCAAGTAGTGTACGTGCGATGTACACTAATCAATTTGTACTATCGAAATTTAGTAACACCGTAGAGAAAACAGTTAAAGATTTTAAAAGTATAACTAAAAATCAGTTTGCATATAAGCATTAAGTAAAGGCGTTCTATGATGCATATCTTCTTATTGAATTGTCTAGTAAGGTTACATTATAGACTTACGTCGGAAGCTAACCTCATATCGGCTTGATCGCGTTAGGGGAGCGACTGAAACGTTCATAAAATTTCAAAGATATAAAATTTCGAAGCTCAATTTTCTACTTAGTGCTTTAATCGGAATATTCAAGTATAGGTTAACTAAATTAAAAAAAAAATCAACACATAAAAGACGTGTACCAAATTTTTCCGACATATATTAAAAATATACGTTGTTATTTTTTAATTTAATTATTTTTGTTGATTAACTAATATTTCTTACAACCATTGCAAGTATACTTTAAAAGGCAGTATTAGGATATGGTTCACAATAGACCAATGGTGATGTTCAAGCCCACGACTGCTAGATCGATAGACCGTACAGGCTAATGGCACATCATAATCGGTCTTATGTTAAACTACTTTCCTGAAACATTATTATAAACTATATAATAAACGCCTCATACTCACATATTCATCCATTAAATTATGAATACTTTCGTGAGAAATTTCACTCTACTAATTATTAAAAACAACTTATTCATTCAGTATCGACATCGACACTCATGTCTTGGTGTTAATATTTTGAAATTGTTTTATTAAATATTCAAATACATTTTGTAATTAATTAGATAAATTTAACTGTATATACGCTCTAATTAGTTTCTAAATAGGCGTGTTGAAGTGTTTCATTATAAGATGCTGTTAAAGAAAATTTGATTTCGTAATTAGACGTGAAATTACCCTTACACGTCGGATAAAATCCAATCTGAGCCTAATTATGCTGTTATGTTTTGCGATGTTACATACGCGGTGAATTCTATATTCAAATATAAGGTATAAAATGGATATTACATAATATGAATAGAGTTAGTAAGTTAACAATATAATTAAAACAGAAAATAGAATGCGGATATTTTTCCTAACTAAAATAAGTAAAAAAAAACTTTACTTATATATAGCGAAAACTTTTAAAAACATTTTTATGTAGGATCTAACAACAATGGCACAGTTTTGATCAATTCTTTTTTTAGAAAGAAGCCCTACTGTATATTAATTCTATCAAACTTTGTAGGTGAGTTATAGAAAAAAACTGTACTGGGAAAATTTCATTCTGGGGAAGCCGCACGGGAATACCTAGTTTAACACGTTCGCAGCGAAACGAGGTCTAAATCATCCCTAATGCAACTTGCCTGCGGTGCGGCAAGGAAAAACGTGTACTTCTCTGTGGTGAGAAGAGGATAACATTGTTATAGGAGGTCTAATAGACCGCGTGTCGCACTAAAGTCTAGTCACGGAGCGGGTCGATAACGCCTCGAGGCCTACCCACGCTGCGTCGACCTGTCCGTGGACGCCACCTTATACTTTGTGATAGTTAAAATATATTTCTATATATTTTGACACGACCCAACGGTTTTTTAGTAAAGAGACAGGATTGCCTTTAGGTATTTATTTTCAGTGGGCTTGAAGTTGCCGGCAGAGGGAGTTTAGCCGTTCAATGGTTGAGTCAGCAATTATTTACTTCTTTCCACATATTGGCAACCTACAAATTGTGCTTTAAAACTAATTATAACTGCTGCTCATAAATCATTAATAAATTACAATACATTAGTGGAAAAATTCAAATATCAATGTTTACGTCAGCGTGGGAGGAGGGTCAGCTTTGCTTACTTTTGCCGACAAGGAGGAGTGAAGGTGAATAATTGTAATAAACTGCTTACATACTTGAACGGCCCCTAAAAAGTCTCCGACCAAATATACGTTGGAGGAACCACGAAAAAAAAAGTTAAGGAAAATAAAAATGCTACATCAATAAGAATATACTTTATTACAATGGAACACAATAGTAACTAGAGAGTAAATATAAACTATGCGACACCGTCCATACTGAACCGACCTGAATACGAAATATGAGAGCGTCGCCACACCAACAGCAACAGCAACAGCAACATTCCGTGTGGGCGCGCTCTAAGGCATCTTGTGATCAATTAAGTACGTATCCGTAATAAAAAATAGAAAAAAAAAACTAAACCATAGGCATGTCGTCTACAGACATCCGGAGCACGAAGCTGACGTCGCTGGCGGCCTGTCACTGTGACAATCAGTGTTGCCATTCACAATACTAAATGACAATTTAAATTTTTATTAAACAACATTAACTTTTTGACCATTTACTAATGTTTCTTGTTACAGGTAAAGTTAAAAAATGTTGTGTTAAAATTTCACAATAGTCGTATTAGATTCGAACCCACGACCGCTAGATCAGTAGTCCGTACCCAAGTAATAGGCTATAGGAGCTTATCTATATATATATATATATATGGATAAAAATATTAACTAAGTATAGATATAAAATAATACATTAAAACGGTATAAAATGATATTTTTCACATTTAAACTTAGTTTAAAGAGAAATTAACGGTTTTAAATGTTTTTTACATTCACACCCACGGACAGTGGTGGCAAACATTTTTAAATCATTATAAAAAAGCTAGCAGTGTCGTAAAACATCTGGTTTATTATTTATCTAGCCATATTGACTATTATTAGCGTGGTTGACTATGGCCTAGTCACCCCTAATAATAGAGTAGGCTCTGACCCCTCGGTGGGGACTTACAGTGAGCTGATGATGATGATGATGATTGTTACATTATTCTAAGACTTTTTTTTTACACAATTTAGGAATACCTTCAAAATACTGTAAGTTGGAATGTTTTTTGTTTTTAATTGGAAAAATAATCCACAAATGTTAGGATTCATACATTTACAAATTTCTTTTTGTTATTTTATAGTATAAGGTTACAAACCAGCGAGCGACATGAATTCGCCAAGATAGCGAAGTGACAAGCCCAGACATCCGCATATGGGTTATACTTAATCGAGAGAGGACGCGTAGAATTATTTCCATTCCTATTCACCCCCTCGCCATTCTACAGTTGTAACATTATCGCAAAATTTTAGACTTTATTATAAATAGAATAAGAAAATACTACTTTACAATTTGTTTGAAATGTTTCGAAACCTTGATATTTTATAATAACCCATCGCAAATATTCATAATAACTGGAAAACACTGAGAACATCATTTATTTTCTATATATTTTGTTTACTTTTACCCCATGTAAGTCAAAATTGAATGTTCACACAAATATAAAATTGACTTTTCTATTTAATTCCAAAATTAACTTTTCTATATAATTCCCTCAATAGTACATAACAGCTAAGTGTTTCACTTAACCACATGTTCGGTCTAAAATCGTCCGCGTAGTTTTTTGACAAGTGAAAAAATCCAAAAATTCAAGAATGTACAAAATTATTAAATACATTTAACATATATAAAATAAACATCGAATACTTCATGATTACTTTGATCTAAAATAGATATCGTTTAATACGACACATCGGTTATAACGACCAGAATTAGGTTGCGCTGCGCAGTGTCTTTCCCCTGTACACTACTAACGTGTTCCGAGTACGCGATGTTCAGAACAAACACTCACTAAACTGGTAAAGTACAATTGTTCAGAGCAGAAACAATTATTGTTTCTTGTGGAAAGCTTTTATTTAGCTTCGCATTAAAAAAAAATCTAAAATTACTATTTTTTTTTTACTAAAAATGCTATTTTTTTTTAGATATATAATTCATAGTCGTTATTAACTATAACAAAATGGATGGAATCCCTTACACGCCTACAAACTAATTTATTGTCCGAATTGTAGAGAAAAAAAAAACTTTTTTCTACTTCACTTAACATTATACTACTTATAAAAACGGTTCAACTCAAATGTAGATCAGTGTCGGTACCGACTAGTTTCGAACCAATCGGGGACTCTACAGGGTGAGTGGGATTTACATGTGAGGGAGCCGAGCACGCAAGTTTAAAATAAATGGCTCGATAAACAAACTTCTCTTAAACGAACATAACTATCTGAAGTAT
>JAODUI010000008.1:992733-1019840 GCA_027563995.1 Papilio gigon | reverse complement strand
TCGAGCCCATCGGGGGCTCATCTTCAGGGTGAGTGGGAACGGTACTATAGCGCGTTCGCGGCCCGTCGCTCACTGAATTGAATATATGTACTAAGATTTCAATAGGACACAAAACCGACATCCCTTGGCAGCTTGGAAGAGGTTCAGCTGATGCCGCCCACAGTCTGTTACTAGAGACCGCGTTGGTTTCTTTGTATTAGTGTAGTTGTTGCAGTCTAACGTGTTCTGTAATTCGCTGAACTGGGCCCTCGCGATACAGGCTGTGTCTAGTGCGAGGTACCTGAAAGTTTTTGTTTGCCAGTAAACTGCCTACGGATTTTTTGGGTGAAGTAAATTATTTTTCATGATTTTTTTTTTTTGTATTTGACATTTTGAGTTATTTTTACAGCGAGTAACATTTAACATTCTAATTGATTTACTATTATTTAAAATATCGTGAAACATTATTAACTAAATATTAAACGGCTAACAGACACCGTACTTTACAAACTTAATCTCGCATCTAAGTTACGAATTAATTACATTATCTTGATTATTTTAATTGATTGGACATAGCTCGCGAGCTTTGTACGCCGGTATTCCCACGTGAGCCGCGAGAACGCGCAGTGAAATTGTTAAGTCAGATTCGAACGTCTGACGTCCGCTCTTGTTAGAAACCTAATACCGCGATATCCTGCTCTCCAATCCGGGCGTGCCTTGAATTAATTATTAACTGATTCACTCTAACCACTATTTAAAACACTAATTTCTCTAGCTCTTATTAAAGTATTCATAAAATATGATAGTGATAATTTAGTGAACCAAACTACTAGGTAGTTTCGAACTAAAAAAAAATCAGAACCACCTGCAACCATCACCTTTCGGTCAAAAAAAATATCGAAATAGGATGACCAGGGGCGACGGTCTATGCTAACACGCAGAATTGATAACCTGCTCCTTTTTAAAGTCACACAGCACACACAACCCTATGAAACCCGGGGCAGAATATGAAACCTTCTTTCAACTTTTCTCCTCATTTCTATAGAATTTTTGAAGACTACAGTATTTAACAGTTAAATACATTACCGGCCTATCAGGCATAAAGATTCTAGTACTTATCGTGTAGAACAAGGCGTGGGCGTTTACGCTTCCGAAACGCACCCAATGCGTTTACGATGCGGCTTCCATTCAGCTTTCTACATTCCCGGACCAGTCCGCCGGCCGGCCGCGCCGACACGTCTGTTAGGTAACGAAAATAAAGAGGTTTCTGTTACAATACATATCTGTGTTAACGTGTGTCGTATTTTAATGCATCATATTATATAAACTTTGCCGAATATTTCTTTACCATTAGCAATTAAACTGCAAAAAGATTCATTCACATTTATAAGATTCTAGTGTTATTTAAGTTGAAGATCCCTGAAAGACGAAACGAAGTTTCATGATAAATTCCTCACTATAAACAGCCGTATGATATTCTTGATCATATTACTGTTACAATTTGTGTGGAATTGACAAGAAACTGCTAACGTTAACGACACAATATAAGCATTAAGCTTGATCTTCATATCCATTACAAAAACTTGTACATTCCAATGCAAAATGAGATTATAGTGTACATGCATGCAACATTTCTATGTGCGTACACTGTGAGTCAGTGTGCACGTCATTTGACGTATTTGCAGTCGCTTCGTGACGAAGGGAGGCTTTCTAACTACGATCGTACTCAGCAAATATCTCGGAATTTTCACATAACCTTTGTACCATGATTACAAATAACTGACTGGTAATCTTACAAATGTATTATGAAAAAATATTATATTCTTATAGCTTACCTTTCAAAGTGGCTTTGTGTATCACAGATTTTCATTTTTAAAGATAATTCGAAACACATTTTTTCTAAGAAAAGATTAGCTTCACCAGTCACTTCCTCTGTTTGGAATTATAAAAAAGTAGTACCTAAAAAAAGCTCTGCGTTGCACCAAACTGTAATCAATCCTTGTGCCTTGTGTGTAATTTCATCCGCATCTGTTTAGCTGTTTTGGAATTACTTTGCTAAAAAACACACACCCACACATTCGCTTTTAAAATATTAGTAAGATATAAATATGGACACAATATAAGGTTACTACGCTCGAATTGTTTATAAACAATTTAAAAATCTCATGATTCAGCACATTACTTAAATCATATTAAGGTAGCATACATATTTACCTTTACGTTCCCCACGCCTCCGTATGTGACACATTCTGGTGACGTCAAGCTGTACATACAAAAGACATCAACGACTTTATGGTTGAGAAAGCGTATGTCGCTGGTGAAGATAAGGTACAATGTTGTTAGTTTGTTATGTAAAAGCAACAATGTATAATGTCTATATATCAAATAAGTTGTTATTGTTAATTTTTAATAGAAAAACCAAAGTACAGTTTGTGTATGGCAAACTTTAAAGCGCTTCGAGTGGTATGCAAGCATAAATCGAGCGACGCGACAAAGGTGCGTGGTCAGAATAAGTGTTTAGGTCACCTAATAGTACTCTACGGTGAAAGTTCATCTAAATCCTTGAACGTTGAAATGAATAGAATTTACATAATTATTGATTCTGTGATGTTTTTCTTTTTATAGTCATTCGTCCTAAATTCCGTTTGAACATTTACTTATAGAGTCTACATGTTATTTTGAATACAAGGAGCATGGTACAGTTAAAGTTTATGGTTGTAAAGATTTTTAACATAATCTGTGGAAGACATTTGGGAAGATCTGTGTCCAGCAGTGGGCAGACAAAGACTGGTGTTGATAATATATCAATAGATGGTAATTACAAACTAAACCTTACTTTCAAAACTATGTACCTGTTGTATAGTTTCGTACACTCTGAGTCGTTACGCTAAGATACGTTCCATTTCATTTTTTTGTATTGCTATTATCCAGAACCAATCCAATGAATCTTAAAAAAAGTGTTCACAATTTGTTCAAGAGTCAATAATAAAACACACCTGACAACGATCATTATTTAATAAGTATAAATGTCAGTAATTAAACGAAAGTGTAAGTAACAAACCGTTGTAAGAAAAGTAACAATCGACGGTAAAAATGACGAGAAATATTGTCATAACAATAGCTAGATGTCAAACGTACACATTTCTTGTCAGAATAATTTGCATGATATATATATTGTCATTTCCGATGAGTATTCAGATAATATACTGGAAAGTTTTTTGGTTTTTAATTATAAGCGGACATCTGAATTCATCGAAATAGCGAAATGCCCTAACCTATAGACTATTAATACGACAGAAAATTGAGTCGAGGCTAAAAGTTTAAACAACCACTACCTCTAACATCGATGTAAATGTATCATGTAACTTAAATTAAAAAAAAACACTTTTAGATAACCTTATAGGTGTATTAATCTATTTTATAATTAAATACTGTCGAGTGCTTTAAGTATAAATAGGATACAAAAAACAATCAACCACTAAGTTTATTTATCTAGACAGTAATAATGAATTCCGTGAGCCTAGGATTAAAATAAAAAAAATAACTAATAGCCAATTACAGATTACAATCTAGCCTTATAACAAATCCACATCCCTCCAGCCGTTCAGTAGTTACGTAATAACTTCCATAGATAGTTTCACATTTATAATATTAGTAATATAAAGATATACACGATTTAACTTCTATACACTTAACACCGGAAAATTATAATAAACAGCGCGAACAATCGTTCTGCGTAACAATAAACATAATAACAATGAAAGTAAGTTGAAGAATGGAAGTAAGCGTGACAGACAACAGCCGGCAGATGGCAGGCGTGTCAATGCACTAACTGTACTAGCTAACTACACTGAATTAAATTTCTAGTATTTATCATAATCATTATAACAATTGAGCATCGAATAGTATTATTATCAATAGTAGTAGTAGATTTAAATTATAGGACTATAATATATGGGACTCACGTGTAAATCGGTGTCAGTACCGACTAGTTTCGTGCCCATCGGGCGCTCATCTTCAGGTTGAGTGGTGTTGGCACTACAGCGCTGTTGTTGCCCGTCGCACACTCAGTATGTAGTAGATTTTTGATAATTTACTAATATTTCTTGTTATCATTCTAAGCTTGAAAAAGCTTAAAACAAAATAGTCAAATCCACGACCGTTAGATAGGTAGTCTGTACCCTTAACCATTAGGCTATTGGCGCTTACATGTTTACAAAGTACAACCAATTAAATTTAAATTAAAATTACACCTAATAATAGCTTGTTACGGTACGTTAACTTTTCGATAAATGCTTTAATTATTCATAAAACAAACGGAAATATCCGACTTTCATCTCTGCTGTCGACAAAATAATAGTGTTACATAATGAAGATGAAATAAACATGTTATTTGTTACTGACGTCCTCAGTAATTAAGTAGTCGTTAAGATGCCGTCTTAGTCGTAAAAACCACCTGGCTGGTTTAATCTGGGCCTCTTTAAAACATAGGTCCTCAATTCATCGGCAAGTTTTAATGCTTGTTACTTCAGTGCTTGGCTGCCGTCAAACATCTTTTAAATATCCCCCCCATTTTTTGTACATCCCTAAAATTTAATAACAACAACTTCATTACTTTAATTTTAGTTTATAATTTAGGACTGGTGCAAATAAGAACCGCTGCATTAGCAAGCTGTTTAATATTTGTAATATTTTACAACATACAAAAGTAGTAAACGAAGTTTGCATAAGTAAACATTACTGTGTAGTAGGTGGGCCCCTAACCCCCCGCCCCTTTATGTTTCAAACGCCTCAAGGAAGTGATATCGCCCACTTTAAGAAAAACTATTCTACACGTATGCCAAATTTCATCCAGAGAGCCACAGCCGTTGAGGAGATACCTTCTAGCAAACATCGATAAAGTTATTTTAGCATTTATATTGTTAATAACATAAATAATTGCTAGGCATTGTGAAAGGCTTATGGCTAACATTGGGCAGAAAAGGGCTGCTGATGATGATGATTAAATAAATGCTGTTAACAATGATCAATATTTCTATGTGCCAAGCAAATGAAATCGCTTATAATCTATGCATAATAGAACGACACAATCTCACACTGCGAGATAACTGAGCAGAGATAATGTTGTGAAAATTTAATTTCTTTTATGTGTTTTAAAAAAGAATGGTCTGAGAAAATTTGTACAAAGAACTTTTTTTTAATTGTCGTCTTTGAAAAATGTTATAATTTAAGATTCAACGATAAAGTTTAAGATTAAATAATTAGCTTTATTTTATAGAGAGTGTCGGTGGCGCAGTTTATAATCGCATGACCGGTCCGGACTGTGCTCGACATTGTCCTGGTTCGATTCCCTCCTTGTACCAATGTGTTTTTCGATTTTCGAATTTCATATGTACATTATTCGACGTTCTTACGGTAAAGGAAAACATCTTGAGGTAACCTGCAAGTATCTACGAAGTAATACAAAAGATATGTTTGAAGTCAACCGATATGCACTAGGTCAGCGTTGTTGACTATTGCCTAGTCACTCAGAATAATAGGGTAGGCTCCGAGCCCCTCGGTGGGGATGTATAGTGAGCTGATTATGATGATGACGAAATTTTTAGTTTTTAATTCCGTGCGGAAGGTGACGCTAGCGGTTATGAAATAATTCTAATACTATTTTTTGTCAATGGTTGATCCCAATAAGCATAATGAGACACATTTTGTATTCATACAGGTCCATACATCCAAAATGAACGCAGACATGACTTTTACTTTTGCCAGTGTCATAATATTGAAGTGGTGATTCAGTGGTCATTCGGCTTTCGTAACCGTTTTATGCATCTCACAAATTATGCACTAATTCAAATTTAAAGATTCGCCAGACGTTTCAACTTACGTAATCTGCAATCAACATTTGTGGTTTTAATTGAGAAATATTTCAACTCTTTTAATTTATGTTTTGTTATAAAATTTATATATTTTAAATGTTTTCATTTTATTTTATCTGTACGACACTACCAGTATTAGTTTACTATTTTAATTCGTGAGATATTATTTTACGGTGCCGACAGAAGATAAATACGTGAGTGTTTGCTGTTTTATATTCAGATTTAATTCATTTTTTGTTATTATTAACGTTACTTATTTATGTTATTTACGATGATAGTTACTAAGTTGTTGAAATAATTAATAAAATCTATCATTGACATTTTCAAAGTTAACAAAATTAAGACGAAATGACACATAATAGACAATAGACAATAGAAGCGATGATAGCCTAATGTTTAAAATTCAATCAAATATAATTTTGCTAAAACTGTGTTAGAATACTTGATGCCATTAAACATACAATGTTTCTGGGCAATGGTTAATGATATGGTTTCCGATGACGTGATCGAGAGTTCGAATCCGGTCATTGAACTATTGTAAACCATATCCTAGTACAAGCCCAGACCTTAGTTAGTAAAAGAAATATTAGTAAGTAAATAAACATCTAATATTTAAAACAAAGTAATGACACTTTCTTAGGCCGTCGTGCATAAAATGAATTGTATAATCTGTGATGCATCCATGACGCGTGTTGAAGAAATGTTTCCTAGCGTTAAAAAGTCGTGTTACTTTTGGTGTCATCGGAATGCAGTCGGACTGGCCGCCAGAAAGAAACTTCCTTGAATTATCAATTTAAGTCATAAGTTCAAAGCGTCTTGATATATAAAAAAAACTTATACAAATAATTCGATTCCATCTTAATTTATTGTTTACTGTTTGACAATATTAGGATTATGAAAAGGGATAGACAATCATGGTAGAGGAAACACAGGTGAAAATGAAAGATATTGTTTTTTTCTTCCTATCAATATATTATTAACAAATACTAAAAACCGTATCAAAATTACTTTTATTTAATTGTACATTAAAAATTGAAATATCATCATCATCATCATAAGCTCACTGAACGTAAGCATCCCCGTTCGAAAGTTTATGTAAAAGGATTGTTCAAGATATTGTCTAAACTTATTACTTGGACCAAACTTCATTGTCCCCAAAGTGCGTGAACATTAACCGACAATAAAGCTTTCCATATTAAATCACTTTCTACTTAACACACCTGCAGTATTCGTTACGTGTCCCTCGTGTTGCCGCAAGAGGTCGCGATTGGACTCGTTCATTTCGATGTCCGTCGTGCACGCCCCTCGCCGCTCGCCGACAAACGAATTATGTTTTTTATATATAATCTACCTACGATGTGAACGTGAAAGGATATTGCTGGTCACGGGACTCAAAACTAAACGTTACTTTTACCATAAATAAATTCATTAAATAAAAAATGAATAGAAAAGTAAGTGTTGTGTGTTCGAAAATCTTTTTTTTTATTTTCTAAAGTTTACTTTTTCTTGTTCTAGGTTACAGCCTTGGCTGTGCTCAGCGTGACGTGTGCGAAAAATTCAACATCGAAAACAAAACCGAAACGACAACTCGAAAACATACGAACTCCGCAAAATCTACAGTACTCCCTAGTACTCCCGCACTCTAGAGTTACACATTTTCGCTCTACCTCAAGTAACAGGAGAATTTCAAATGTACCCAGGGGAAAGCTTCCGCCGTACGCGGTGCAAATGGAACCAGTCGTCCAATACTCACAGAAGGATCCACTTTACGACCCGAATTTAAGTAACCTAGACGATGCCGTTGGCAACAAGAACGAATTACACGCACAACCCAAAATTCTTAACATTCATGACCAAACCCCGGCAGGTTCATTCGGTCCGCCTTACGGTGCGTTGCCGACTGCCCCGCTCTATAGCTACGAGCCCCAGCCTCATTACATTGACGCACCTGAACCTATAATCGAAATTATCATCAAGGAATCCAATGAATCTCTGCCGGCGCCGCCACCCCAGCCGATTTTAAAGAAGAAGAAGGAACCGGTACAAGTGTTCTACGTAAAATACAGCAAGGACCCGCATTCTGAAGATAAAGTTGTTTATGAAAAGCCCATACCGGCCATTACTCCGCCATCGAACGATGAAGATGATGGTCACAATGAATATATTACTGTCACCCCTGAACCTTTGTACTTGCCGACTCAGACGACTACTTTGAGAGCTATCATAAAACCAGAATCCGAAGTGTATCATAGCGACAGTAGTGTTAAAGTAACGTTTGGCAAAGAAAATCATCATTATAGCAGCCGCGAAGATAATGGACCACACGAGCATCACGAGGAAACTGCTCCTAGACCAGCAATCGCTTTACCGAATGCCCATCCGAGTGCACAAACATACGAACATTCCGGATCCTCGCAACCGCAATACCATGACTCCGGAAGCCGATCTATCTCACATCCTAATCCTTCAGCTGATCATTCTTCACAAACTTACAGGTCTCAACATGCCCAAAGTCGTATTCAGTTCCAGCAAAGTTTCTTGTCTAATGACTATCAATTACCAAGGCAAGGACCATCAGTCGCACCATTTAGGACCCAGCCCCATTCTACAAGACCAAGTCCGTTTCCTCCATCTCCGTCAGTAAGCTCATATTCAGGTTTTCCCAGTGCTTCTCCAAGTTCTCACTTTGCCAATGTTGCTCCAACTGTTCCCGGTCCCATTGGTCCCGCATTCCCAACAACATTTTCACGACCAAACAATCCGCCTTCTTTCCACCCTCGTCCAAGCAGCGCTCCCGCGTTCGCTCCGCGTCCACATTTCGGTAGTCCGACACGGACACCGTTCCATTCTGGACCTCAAAGACCTTTCCATCAACAGCAGGCACAACCACAAACATATTTCGATGAACCGAAATATTTACAAGAGAATTATCATACTATCACAACGGAACAAGTGGAGCCACCTAAAGTACAGTTATTACCAACTAGGCAAGCACAAACCTTTAATCCGAAGCCAAGTCCAAGTACCTCTACTGGCCACTTCTCAGAAAATAGACCCCAATTAATTCCCTACAATCAACAACTACCTATCCAGCAAAGACCGTCCCAGCACTTCGACGCCGGTTTAAATAATCCTTCATTTTCTGTCACACCTAGTAGACCACCCTTCTTTAATTTAAAACCTTCGCCGCCTCATATTGATAATAACCGAATTCCTTTCCAGTCCTCTCAGCAACAAACTCAACAATTCAGTTTTCATCAGGGAGCTCAACCGGTCGGTAGACCAACAATTCAATCACCAACGCAACATAGCTCATTTTCCAGTCATATTTCTCCTTCGCCGTCCCCTATTCCCCATAATCAATTCCTTCCTCAACCATCGTCACCACCACTATTTAGCTTCCACCCTCAACCATCGCCAACACCCAGTCAGCAGCATAATTTTCATCAGCAACCTCTAAATTCCTACCAGCAGTCTCAAACTCAAACAGAGAGGCCTCCATCAGGGCATCAAACAATTTTCAAAAGTCAAACAAGTCTTGATCACCAACAAAACATTGGACAGTTTATTCCTAAGGATGGTGAGCTTGTACCATCAATATCTAAGTATGAGCAGCACATAACAGTCGATGGACGTGATTCCAGAAATGATTTTGAAGGTTTAAATAACAATAATCAACCAAGTCCAACAGTCATAACTCCACAACAACAGTATTATCAACAACAACAACAGCAACAAGTGCAACAACAGCAACATCAGCAGCAACAACAATATAAAGAAGAGCAAGAAAAACAACAACACCAACAACAAGCTTTCGATGCTGAACAAGAACAAGTAAGACAACAATTAGCACAAAATGTTAGAAAACAACAAGAAGAAATACAACGACTACAAGGACAACTACTTTACAACCAACAATTACACCAACAACAACAGCAACAAACAAAACAATTTGAACAAAACCAATACAATCAGTATAATAATTTTGAGCAACAAGAAAGGTCCAGAGCTCAACCATCTTTCGTGTCCAGTACGCAAGCTCCATTCTACCAGTCAACTTCTAGAACCGTTGAAATTAAACCAACAACACAAAAGTATGTATCTTCAACTGTAAATTCCCTGCCATCAACTCCAGAACCGAAAAAAGAAGAGAAAAAGAAGAAGCCAGCGATAGAACTTCCAGACGAAGTACCAGATGATCTCCGTCAACAACTATTGTCTTCCGGAATATTGGATAATGCTGACATAAGCGTTTTAGATTATGACAAAGTGGGAGAAACGCCTTTGGAATCTCTTCCCCCAGATCAGTTGGCGAATTTCTTCGGAGCTGGAGGTGGCCAGCAAATTGCGTCCAGTCAACTGAACCCTGTCGTAGTAAAACCTAACGGTGATCAAATTGAATCAAGGATTGATGAAAATTTTGATGAGGATGATCAGGATATTGCCGCATCAGAAAACATGGCGACATACGTATCACCACCGTCAACTTCACCTGAAGCAGTTGAAATGAAAGTAGTTCAATTTGATCCTACCACAGATGAAGGTAGAAACATCGCTAAGGATTATGTGAAAGAAGACGCCACTCAAGTCGATCCAGTAGCTCTCAACGACAAGAAATATAACAGATATTTACCCTTAAAAGTGAAAGGAAATCAATTTCCTTTACCTGATATACTAAAAGGTAGAAAGATAACATCGGTCGTTGTGTTGGCGCCGGTGCAAACTGAAGAATTAAATGCTGAACATAAAAGAGCGGCACGTGCGACAAGTAACAGCTTGAAAGGTATTAAATTTGTTGCCGGAGACAGTTTGCATGATTTACTAAAGAAACCGACAACAGATAACTTCAACAAGTGGCTCGATATCGAAAAGAAAACTGCAACAGATCAACAATCTGTTGTTCTTCTTGTAACACAGTAAGTATCTGGTAAAACGTTTTGGTGGTTATATTTTAAATCACATCCGGAGTGTATGAGTCTATTGATTAGGCTTTAATAGTACAAGTAGAAATGAATTGGTATGGGTAGCAATGTGTGAACGCGATAAATCCAAACTTCTTTGCTTTCTTCTCCATTCTATAACGTATTAATTTCCCCTTAAATTCTACCCATATATGTCAAAGCTTAATACATAATTTATTTAATATGCATTTTATTCTCATTTTCAGAAACGACGAACCAGCCGAAGACAAAGAAATATTTATGTATGACATTTCATCAGGCAACGTCAGCAAGCTCAACGGGGAACTGTCACATGCGTTTGTCGAAGCAGCAGAAAATAATTCATTAAGTAAAGACATCGAAAAACTGGCCATCGAAGGTGAAGGGACGCCGGAAAATTTCGACAAAGAAAAAGATCGTGTAGCTGAAGGTTCAGACAACGTGCCATTATTCGTAGATTTATCAGGAATTAGTTTAGACCAGGAAGACAGCAAAGTATCAATTTCCTCTGGATACAGTAAAACAAAGCTCGGCAGATCGCTAAGGAGGCAGTAAGAACCGTTAATCGATTTGACGTTTGTAAATAGTATAGTGTTAGTGTTACTAAATTAAAACGACGTGATGTTATTAAAATAGTCGTTACGATTTCAATGAAAGTGATAATCGGGTTGTATAATATAAAATATTTTTTTAATCATGATTTTTTTTATTTGTAATGTCCTTTCTAGAAATTATTCACTGTGCAAAATTAAATTCAAATTTAAAATATAGTCCAGACACACAAGCATAAAGCATTAGTGCCTAAATAGTCAGAGTAGCGGTTGAACTACTAGATATCCCAATTAAAATAACCTCATTTCATGAAAATTTGAAAATTGCGCAAAATTTATCTAGAAAACATATCTTTTTTGACTCACTAGATGGGGTTAATGGAATAATACCTTATACTGTATTTTTGTTCTATAATTTTTACGTTTAAAATTCATTAGAAATACACATTTATAACTTTACTAAAAATCGACTTTACTAAAAATTTAAACCTAACCTAACTATCTGAATATATTTTTTTTAAATAAATTGTTTGACATATGACAACATTGGCACCTGATTTTAGCAACAGGCAAAGATTTGCGTTAACGTCAAACATATGGATTATTTATGGTAGCATATTGTGTTGCTGCCGCAGTTAAATATTTGTTGTAATTATTTTTAATGTTTTTTGATAATTGTTTTTAAGTTATACAATCATGATGGAAGGTTCACTTAGTAAATGGACAAATGTTATGAAAGGGTGGCAGTATCGGTGGTTTGTTTTGGACGAGAATGCTGGGCTCCTGTCTTATTACACGGTAAGTGACGTTTCTTGTCGTTTCGGCGTCAGAAAGTTATTTTCACCGATTAAATTTAACACTAAAAGTAAATAAAACTAATTAGGTTGTACTTATTTAATTTGTGATAAATCTATGACCGTCGTAAGAACATCAGATAAAGTTTCAATATTCAAACTTATTAAAGTGCGATAGTTTTAAATGTATTTTATGTAATACGAACTTAACTCAAGTAATTAGTAAATAAACTAGTTTTTTTTTCAATTGTTCTTAAGACCGATTACAACAAAGAATACGTTTATCTTAATAAGGATTTTTAAAAATTGCTAAGCAAGATAGAATCTTCGTAAACTTTTGAATTATTTAGGAGTTATAGTTGACGATTATTAAACTAAACCCATTAGAAAGTACTAGGAGGGATTACGAAGTGGATAAAACATTTCTTTTTATTGGAAATGAATTAACATTTTCTTTTCTTACAACCGTTCTGCTTATTTTGTATGTAGTTGTGTTTGAAAAAATTATAAAACATATAATAAACAAATATGACATTGGGAAAGTAGATTATAGTAATTCCAAGCGGTGCGGGACAGCTGGGCAGGAACACTTGAGCACTGTAAACTATCATTACTGTAAACTGGACCTAGAAAAAAAAATCAAATTGTCACTTGTAGTTAAAATATGTTCTTTAACTTTCTGGTTAATCAATTAAATAGTTATTTTATATTATTTATAGCAAAAAGTATTATCATAATCAGCTAATGTCTCCCCGATGCAAGATATAGGCCCTCTGCAATGCCTTGAATGTATGATCTTCTGTTTCAGCAAATATGTGACAAGTTAGAAAATATGTCCAATTTCATACTTGAGACTATACCAATTTTTGTTACTATGTAACTAATCATGTTACAGATATAGTGAGAAAATATTTTTCTCCACAATTTTTCGGAACAGTTCATATTTATCATGCTCTCTCAAATAGCATCAGTACACATCCTAAAGAATGACATTATTAATTTTGTCATTTGACACTAAACAATGAAGTTCCATATTAATGGATATGAAAGTGTCACTCATTTAATGCGATCATTCATTGACAATTCAGGTGTTATCATATTCCGATAAAGATCAGAGTTTTTCTGAAGGAAAATAATTTCTCACTACAACTGTACTTTGTGTTTGGTAGCAGTTTGTTAGTAACCATACCATTTGCATAATAGTGAGCCATTTCTTATATTTTATCAAGCTAGCCTTTATTGTGGGGCTTCCTTCTGCCGACAGCAAGTAGTAGCTGTACATAATAACGTGCACGGTGTTGTTGATCATAGGAGAGAATGATGTTATGCCACCTGAGAAAGTAAAATTATATATTTAAGTTTTTTAATGGTATAATTCATTGTTCACATTATTACGGTCCAGCTATTTACATTACTGATGTTCAACAATTAGCAAACTATAATCATCATCATCATCATCATCATCATCAGCCCTTGTCTGTCCATTGCTGGCTATAAGATTTTGCCTTTACCTAATGCTAAAAAAATTAACTACGAAATAGTACAAAGCAATACATTTACCTAATAGTAATTTACCTTAGATTTCAGTCACTACTGGCTTACTGTACTGGAATGATGTATAACAGACAATAAAGTCATAGAAAGAGTAATAAAATATTTTTGTTAAACATTTATAATTTCCATGAGATGTTTAATAAAGTTATTAGTATATGTTTTTCTGGAATATGTTTTTATGCTTAATTACGACCTAATCTGTTTAGCCGTTCTTACAAGATAAACATCCAAAATTTTGATATGTACAATGTTAGTAAGATTTAATATGACAATAAGAAATTATACTTTAATGTTAATCTTGATGAAACCCAACGGTTATTGTTACAAGGCTGTTCACGTTTCGATATTAATAAATGTTTCTAAATGTGTTAGTTTTTATATTTGATACAACGATTATGTCTGTCTAATGTGTTTAAAATACGCATATAGCCTATCTCAATAGCCGATGAAATGTGCTGTAAATATTTACATTGATACTTGTTGGATCTTTTGATATTACGATGGATTGAGACTATATGATTGTATGTTTTGAACTGATGATCTATATTAGTATGTAAACTTTTGTAACATTGTTATGTAGGATATCAGCAACCACGGCTCATATTTGGGTAACCCTTATCAAAAACAAGCCTTACACTATTAATAGTTTAAGTCTATATTATTACACTATTAAACTTAGAAGATGAGTTAATCGGAAAATGATGGAAGAATTTAATCTAAATGAATTTGAAATGTAAATAATTATCTCGTCTTATTTTTAATGTTGTTTGTTGGAAGAGATAACTGAGTTTTCATTATAGAAAAACCTGTATAAAAACATGTTGTGATGTCATTGTCCTTGATAACACAGAGGTAATATGTAGACATGTTTATGCAATTAAAGTAAAACAAAGCTATGAATAGTTTTAAGGTCATATCTATTAAATGTGATTCAGAGAAAAGTGCATAGCTACCCGATAATAGCAACCTTGACATTACATGTTACACAATGAAAGCCTTTTAAATGCATGCTATGAACATATCTTTAATAGAAACTGTTTTATCCCCGTATTATACTAACGTTTAGTTTCGACGCTTAAACATTGTTTTTAACTAACTAGAGTGACCACTAAATTATCTTTTGTCAAATGCCAGCTTATGTTATTCGCCAAAAAGAGTGTTGGTGTTGTTAAACGCTTGATCGGACCGGACCGAAACAACGTGCACTAGGTTCGATCCCAGCCATCGACCAAATTATTTCCAATTTCATGTGAACGCGCTCTAACGGTAAAGGGCAACATGGTGATGATATCTGCGGAAAAATTCAAAGATAAGTATGAAGTCAACCCGCACTGTTCTACTGTCGTTGAGAATGAACTGGTCACGCCGAATTATGGGATAGGCTATGAGCCCCTCAGTGGGGACGTATGTCCCTACTGAGGGGACTACTAGGAAGGGAAAACTACTAGGAAGGGAAAAAATACTAGCAGGGGAAAACTATCATCATCAGTTCACTGTATAGTGAACTTATGATGATAGTTTTCTATGGCGAGCTGAAGATGAGAAGAGTTTCATCGTATTTTCAAATGCTTGCATGATTTCCTCCGTTGGAGTTGACATTATGTTGCGTTTATAACACCGGTCGATAATCCGTGCGCAGTAAACGTGTTACGAATCCGTAAAACTAGCGTCGTCAAGTTTTTATGACACACCAAATGCCGGCGTGAACTGCTTCTCAAATACCTTTTAATGCAACGTTAATAAATGATTCCATCGACTTCATTTTTCATAATATATCACTATTTTAAAAAGATTTCATTGACATTTGAACTATCAATGAAATGTTCGTGAAATATATTTTGATATTTTAACTAAATGATGTCAAAATCTGATAGTTTTGTAATTATCATAAATTTTAATTTAATTCCAAACCAGCGTAGTAAATAGCTTAGATAAAACAGCTAAACATACACAAGCTAAATACATTTAGAAGTGAGAAAACAAACGCAACCGCTACAATTCTTAATTCATTCGCCGTCTAAAGTTCAATAAATTTACACTGAATACAATCCTGACATTTCCGATGTAACGGTATAAATTATTAAGGTTACGTACGTAAATAGCAATTCTTCTAAAAGGTATTCACACCCAGTGTTCGCTCTAAAGATTTTATAAGCTTGAAAATACTTAGCATTTAGTTTTAAAAGCCCTCACGAAAACGAGTCCTCTCAGCCTAATTGCGAATATAAAACGAACCTTAACAGCGCCCGAATTTACATTTCCCTTTTGTCTCAGTCGGCGGGAACGCTTTACGTTATTAAAAAAAACAAGGTCGTTAGTCGCGACTGGCTAAGAAGCTTGTGAAAATCATGTGTAAAAAAAAAACTGAAATAAAACTGTATTATAGTTTTTTTTTCTAATTCCAGTAGATGTATCGATTGAAATCATTTGAATCAATTAAACGCGTTGTTTCATAAAAAAACATTGTTTTTAAACTATTCAAACTTTCGTGAGACATTTCACTATACTACTTATAAAACGTTGTCACACTGTGTTCACGTCTAAATCCGACCGACCGACTAGTCGGTACTGACACCGATTTACACGTGAGCTAAGCCCTTTTTATAAGTAGTATAAAAACATTGTTATCACTTTTTCTACGAAAACCGAATACGAACAATGAATCTATCTGATTTATTTTTGATAAATAAACCAGCGCTTGAACACTGTCCTACCTGATGTGGTAGACTATTGACGCTACTCGTGAACGCCCTCACGTCATATTTGGTGGTTATACTGGCCTTCCTCCAGAAACTTCCCAAATTAATTAATTACCAGCATTTCTTTTACGATATTTGTTATTGAATTGTTAAATGAAATTTCATAACCACGTCACACATGACTTCAACGGTTGGAATTACAGCTGTGACCTTCGAATGAATTTTATATTACAATTAACCAACATTCCATATATTTGAATGCAAATGTGAAATGATCGAGAATTCAAATATAATTTTTGATTGGTTTTATTTTGAAATATTTCTCATTATTTTAACGAAGAGATATAACTGTAATGACATATGAAGAAACTGTACAACGTTTTGTTCGTATGTGAAATAAGTAAAAGATTGTTTACAAGAAAAACGCAAGCTGATAGGAAAAGTTTTTTTTTAAATTGGAAAGAGAACTTTTAAAAAGATTGTTCAGGACAATTTCTCGTCCTAAACAAACGAACCACTTTTAAAAGTCACAACTTTATATAGAACGCTTGTCGGATAATTTCAAAAGATTGTAAATTGCTTTGAGACGTATCAATCGGGGCCAGATCAACGTAAATCTTTAATAATATTTTGCGTAATGACGTCCGCGTTTTTATACATTACTATAATGTTAGCTTGTAAAGTAATCGTTTGAAGATACGTCTGTTTCATAACGTTTGCAGCGCTTCGACTCGCCTTGCACAACATTCACGTTGCCCAAACTCTTACGAAGACAGTCATCTTCTTTAATATAATGACCATGTCATTTTAGTATAAGACTTTGGCCTGTGAAAACTCACTTTAAAATAAAGGTTCAGGTACATTGAATTATGACGATCATCCTTGCCCTTTTCATTATAATCACCTTTGATATAATTTACTTTGGTTCCTTCATTTACTTCTTTCTGAGCTCTATCGTCCAATCCATCCATACTTTCTACGGCCATCTATGCTTGTAGTAAAATACTTTGGTATTTAGAAACGTTGTTCATAGTTACAAAGAATGGATATTTCGTGTTATTTGATGGTACTAAACGTACGCAATTAGGCGAATGCTAGTCTTGCGGGTTATTTGCAGATTGCGTGTGGCGCCATATAAATACACCCCCGACAAAGTGTCTGGTATACAGTGCGGAAATAAAGCAATTTGCTATTTCGATGTTACGTCCAGTTTACATGATTCCAGTTAATCTAACGATGAACCTGGTCACTGGACTGGGGTAGTGTAAACTGGACATTCGGGTAAAAGTAATTTGAATTAAACAACACTAAATATCTATAACGATTTCTTACTCTTTTTGAAAGAATAGACCCAACATTTTTTTTGTGTTAGTTACCAATGTAATTAACGTATAGTAGACGTTACGGCAGTGGAAACGTACACCAAACTTAAAATAGCATTCATATTATGAATTCAACCGCGAATCCTCTAATTATAGTTTTATTGTGAAAATGATAACGAAATCATTGACACGATAATCTTACCTCCGACATACTTTGTTGCCGACCAAATGATCACCAGAGTACTGACATGATGGTAGACATGAAGGAAGGAAGCCTGTCGCTCTTTCTTCCTGAGCAGGAAGAACACGGTTTCAAGTAACTCCAGCAGCTTGAGTGTGATAGTCCACCACATGTACCGAAGCATCCTTAAGGCTTCAGGGTTCATTGAGTAGTCGGGGAGCATGCAGCCGAAATGATAAGTGGTCGTCCATCCTGACGTCATTATCTGGAACGTAAATATTTGCAGCCTATCCATTATTTTGTAAGGAGTCATTCTGAATTCAAAGAGAAATCTCTTGAACCTTTTAGTGGAATATTAAATTTTACACGTTCCAATTTAATAGAGCTATGCTAAAGGTCATTGCTAAAAATATTCTATATTAGCTAAATATCGCTTTATTAGAAACCGGTTAGATATGACGTTATAAGGTTGTAAAGCGGTTTTATGACTCGACTGTTACTGACTAGCTGTTACCCGCGACTCCGTCCGCGAAGAACAAAAATGACTTAATTATTAACACAAGCTCTTTCAAGTTTACCGGTTACATAAAAAGTGTGGTCTTCCAGACTATCAGTATTTTTTTTATAAGTTAAATTTAGTTTTCCTACAAATCCTCAAGCTAAATACGAGTTAATTCTAGAGTTATACTATACTACCTTACTACTAATCAACTTTATACCATTGTACTCACCCCCCAAGTTGTAAGAGCGTTGGCAACAATCTGCACGATATTGTACCACTTGATGACAGTCTTCAGTTGGTATGGCGCGTGGCTCCTCATGTACGTTGGTAAGACCAGCTTGATAACCGTCAGGTAGCTGGCTATGATGAGGACCAATGGCCATGGTGACGTCATAAGAAACCAGTCACTAACCCTAGGATCTGTGAATAGATACTTGGGATTAATGTATACTAGTCCTGTAGCTAATTGATTTCTATTTTCTATAAATTTGTTAACTTTCCAAGCCCTGGAGTTGTTTACTGACAACGTTTGTGAACGGAACATTTTAATGCAGCATACGCCCTCACTACGTGTCTAAAGAGAAATTATTTAAAACATTGTTTGTATTAGAAAAAAAGCCTGTTTTGTCTTGGAAAATGCTTACGTCTCTATTTTGCCGATTGACCGGAATATAATTGTAAAACTAGTTGTAATTCATTCGTAAAATTAGATCATGAATAATGAAATGTTTTGTTTTTAATTTCAATTGAAAAATTAAAAAAAAGGTAATATCTAAGCACTTCATCACATTAACTTCAACTGCGTCTATCACGTTGATTGGTTCGCGTAATTTCCTTCAAAAGTAAAAAAGAAAAAGGTAGTAATTGCTACGCGTATTAATCTAGGTGTTTAGATGTAAAACACAATATAGCTACGTATTACAAGAACACTAATAAAGTGAATTTATCTAACACGTCCGTAGAAAATTCTATAATATCACAATATTGAATTACCCGCTCTCTTAAAAAACACAGTATTGTAAACAGAAGCGATCGTTTCCATTGTTCTTGTAGGAAGGACACCACTCAGAGTGACCGCTTTGTATGGAAATCCTTCACGGAATGCGCATTCAAGTAATACCTTTATATAGTGTATAGTTAATTAAAGATAGCACATAAAGCGACAAAAGCCTAATTGTTTAAGGATACGAATTTTCAATCATATGATCGACAGTTTGAACCCGGCCATTGAACTATTGTCGTAAACCATATCCTAGCAAAAGCCTACAGTTTAGTTTGGAGTGGCAGGAGAATATTACTAAATCAAACAAAAAATTTGGTGATGTTCTAAAAAAACTATGAACGGTTATCGGCGATTTCTTTGAAAAGTAACCCAAGTTCCCAACGATAGTTACCTTCCAGTAACAGTCCCGTCAAAATCGGACACGTCGAGAATCAGCCGGCATATCTGAATTCATTTCCTATTACACAATCTATATCAAAATTACCGTAATTATTAAATGAATCATTATTTAAAAACAACTGAATAAAGAAAAAGTTTTTCGAAGTATACACTTTTCTTCTATCTCTGTTATCCTTTAACTGAAAGAAAGAGACGAAAGATAGGGGCATTATGTGGAAGTCCTGGTTAAACATGAACGCTCTGATTATAATAGCAAATGTCAGTGAGGTCGACAGCCGACCGGGGCAACGTTTAAGGTATTTCCACACTGCATGTGAACGTAATAAGTGAATATATGAACCATTAAATAAAATATTTAATTAAAAGACAATCAGAGCGGAGTAAACTTTTGAAGCGCCAATAGCCTAATGATTAAGTGTACGAACTACCGATCCAGCGGTCGTGGGTTCGAATCCAATCATTCGACTATTGTCTTGAACCATATCCTAACACAAACTTTGTCAAGCTTACGAGGAATTGTTACAAGAAGTATTAGTAAATTAACAGAAATCTACTAATATTTTAAATAAAAAAAAACTTTACTGTACTTTAGATAGTACTAATTACTTTTTATATAACGTGTAGACTTTTTAAAAGCTTTGTTCTCAGACGTTAGCCTAATCTATCGTTCAGGGGGCGATAGATGGATTTTTATATTAATTTGTATACAAAGTAATTAAAACAATATATGGATTGATATTAGATTTTTTTTTCGTCCAGTATTACAAAAGCTGCAATCTAACTCCTATACTTATTTGTATTTCAGTCAAAAGAAAAGATGACACGCGGTGTGAGAAGAGGCTGCGTGCGGTTGCGAGCAGCCGTTATAGGCATTGATGATGAAGACGACTCCACCTTCACCATCACCGTCGACCACAAGACGTTTCACTTCCAGGTGACTTTGACAAATTTAAGCCGCTACGAGACGTACCGACTACCTCCAGCTTGGTTATGCACCAACCTGAATAATTTTATTATGTGGCAGCCCTAACTACTACGTATACGGCTTCAGTACAGAAAATAGCGAGTTCTAGCTTTCTACAGGGGTGTCACATGTCTCATTCTAACGTGCTCAAAGGTTGAGGCTTGTGCTTGCTACCTATGTACACGAAAATTTGATTTGCAGACGTGATGGTAATCTTTACGTAGAATAAAACTTAAGCTATGTGAAATGAAATGTAGGAAACGGGGAAAGTGTTGACCTTTCTTGTTGCAATCGTTTAACTCTGGCTGTAGGAAAAATATAAAATTCAATAGTTGTTGACGTAACAGTGCGTGAGGGATGGGCAGCTTGTTGAATCTCAAATATTTGAGCAATTTGCGACGTACGGTGATTCATCTCGGCAACGCCTTTCTCTCGGATGTCCGCATCCGCAAATGGGGACGTAAGGGCGGTTTGTATTTTACTTTTATTCAAATTGATTTTAAATGTTGACAATAAAAAAAAACAGTAAGACAGGTATCTGTCAATGGAATTTCCCCGTTAGAAAATATTGTTACCAAAGTAGGCTAGTCTTGTGCCTTGAAATGCCTTTATGGGATTACATTGCGTCTTTGTGTTGTTCAAGTTCATTAGTGTAGAACTTTCTGCGGCTCACTTTTACGTAATCTTATTTAAACCGTTTGATCTAGAGGATTCAACATTGTTATTTGTCGTCGATGCTCAGATGTAAAATCTCTTTGAAAGAAAAAAGACGGCAACTTTTGTTATATTGTTAGGCACGCGACGGAAGCGAACGCGAACGGTGGGTGCGTTCCCTGGAGGAGACGATCGCTCGGCACGGGCGGCGCGAGCGCTGGGCGCGCTGCGTGCCCGCGCCCGCGCGCCGCCACGGCGACCTCGAGCGACGTGTCGCCGAGGCGGACGCCTACCTACAGATTATGATCGAACTAGTCACGGTAACTATAATCGAATTCATTGGAAATGAGAAATATTTACACTATATTATCTATGGAAATAATCACGCATTTAAATAATTTATTAATACTCTTTATGCAATTTTGATAATTGTTAGCAATCTCAAGTTGATTAGATATAAAAGACATGACGCATGTACTTAGTATCAGTCAGTAGAGTGGCAGCGGGCCGTCAATGAAAATCTTGTCATAATGCACCGTTATCTTTACTTGAAGAAAGACCACAGGACAATGACCTCTCTACAATGAACTGTATTTTTTTAATCCCTCTTTATTTTTGTAAATAACCTGTACGAATGAAATCTTCGCAAAATGATACACGAAAAAAAGTGATAACCATAATTCTTATTTCTGGGCGCCAAAATAAAATAGTTATACTCGCCATCTATTGACCGACTCTGAAACATCTGATACAGCGCCATCTATGACACTCCGACTGAAGCTGGCATGTTGATGACAGTGTCTGTCTAAGTAAATTTTCGTCAAATTCGATTCTAATAAATATGTTTTAAACAAAATATAACATAACATTTAAACAATATTATTGTTATTAATATTATAATTTCACAGAAAATGGGCATTCGTGTATCGGAGCTCGCTGACCCGCAAGAAAAGGGCAAGGGTCAAGTAATTTTAGATCATTCCAACGTGAGTATTTAAAGATCATCAGCTCGCTATATCTCCACTGCGATCGATTTAAATTAGGTTATATATTAACTACGATAAATTATGGATTCAATATATTTCCGTTAGTGTCGTTATATATTTGCTACAGACTTAACATTCTATCAATAGACAGGACACGAACCAAATGCTTAAAATGTTCTATTGGTACAGTTTGATTGTCTACTTCAAGTGACAGCGGTACTGACGATTGTATATGCTTAAAATATTTGAAGAAAGAAGCTTGTAATGTCACTCTGTAAGCATCATCATGACCTACCCCTTTTCCCTACATATCAGCACAATATATACTACACTTCCATACAGCCGTCATCTGAATTCACACACTTTTTACGCATGTCTTTCATACAATCCATCCACACCTTCGGTCATCCTTTACCTTCATAGCTATCACCATTCCACTCTTTAACTAATACAGTATTTGAATGTCTAATTTGTATTTGTTTTGTATGAATGTTCTGTGCAGTGGAATCCTACTGTTTTGCGTATATTAGAATGCTGATATATTGATGTACCAAATGTTTTTTTTTTGTTTACAGGCGATGTTGGATAATATTAAACATTCCATAGTGCTTCTTCAAATAGCTAAGGTATAGTATTTCATTCATTTTTTTATATTAATATTTTTACCATACAATTGTAATGTTTTTTTTTTATATCATCATCAGTATGCCCACTGCTGGATATAAGCCTTTTTTGATGCCTTCTGGTTTTTTGATAAAAATGAGTATTTTGTGTGTCACCCATACTAAGTGTCTTGTTGAAAGTAGACAGAGAAGACTGTACTAGTAGATGACACGACAGACCGCCAAGTACCATCCACAGCATCTTGATGTCTGGCATCCCACAACTGTCCGGTTTCCGCGCAGCGTCCTGCCGCAACCTGGAACGGTCTGTCCTCGGCGGTATTTTCATACCAATACGACTTAGGGTCCTTCAAGCGAGCGCACCTCTCTCAAAGGCAAAGCATCTGTGGTTCTTCTAGTATTGCAGATGTCTAGGCGCCAATGACCGCCGCTCGTTCGCCTTCTCGTATAAAAAAAGAAATAGTAGAGAGTAGTAAGAGAAGGATGTATGAGTCTAAATGTATTATTAAGGATTTTAAATGTTGTATTCACTAACAGAACACCGTGAATCCCGTGAACGGGGTGTACCAGGGACCGACCAACACAACACAGATGCATAGCAAAGAAGGTAAAGTAAATAATTACTGGTATATATTGTTAATCAATTAGTGTTACATTTATAAATAAGAAATCAAATCTATACTAATATTATAAATGAGGAATGATTAATATTTGTTTATATAACTAATAAATTCTAAAACTACCGGAGTTATTTCAAAATTATAAAAAAAACACTAACTGTGTGAAACACCAATAGACTAATGGTTAACGGTACGGACTACCGATCTAGCGGTCCGGGGTTCAAATCCCACCATTTGACTATTGTGAAGCATATCCAAACAAAAGTATTTTTGAGTTTACCTGGAATGGTTCCAAGAAATGTTAGTGAATTAACAAAAATTCTGCTAATGTTTAAAAGAACACGTGTGCTAGGTGAGGACCTGTCCCCGCGCGTGGAGCTGGGCGCGGAGTGCCGCGAGCTGACGACGCCCTCGCTGCCGGTGACGCCGCTCGGACACATCGACGCGCCCAGTGCGTTACACTGAGTTAACACTTTGACTGCTACTTGTGGTTTAAAAGGCCCAATTTATATAAAGTGTAGACAGTGAAAGTGTTACCTTAAAACATTAGTATGTTAGAGCCATACACGGACTACTCTAAAAAGTATATATTGACAGAACTAAGGTTAGACGATCATTGTACGCCATACACGGACCACAATTAGTTAATGTCAGTTGTAAAGCTGCGGGTTGATACTGACAAATTTTGAACAGGCTATAAAGAAAGGATGGAATATTTTAAACAGGTCTCATGGCTTGTGTTTTAATATTTTGTCTGTTTGTTTTTTGAACAGGACAAGCAATGTCGCTCCTCGTCCCAGATACATCGTACTCTTCATCCGAGGGCGAAGACGACTTTTACGACGCTGATGATGAACCAGCTGAGCTGATGCCGCCCGCGCCAAGGTTGGTGACCTTCCCATTCTTACTGTCCAAACAATTTCACATCATAATTTGCATTTAATAAATTCAGAATAACACTTCCACTGCTAGCAAATCAAACTTGATGCATCAAAAAAATCTTAGTGGCATTTAACGTGTTGAAAAGATAACATGAATTTAAAAAAATATATGAACGGATTTTTGTTAATTTACTTCTATTTCTTTTGACACTCTAACGAAGCTCTGGGTTCGTGCTAGGATAAGGTTTACGACAATAATCGAATGGCGGGATTCGAACACTCGTCCAGGTGATCTGAATTCCATACTTATTATGCAACTGAGGCTTTTTATTTTGAATGTATTAAATTAAAATATTTTATTATTTTTTTAAGACAAACCAGCAATATGTATAAAATAAAACGACTACAAAATTATACAAAAATATATGAAATATGCCAATTTAAGTGTAAATGCCTTTGAAGGCATCTATTTACATTCTTATATGTTTACTAGTTTTTAATATTGAGTATTATACAAGTGGCGGCGGTGGAGACGCGACTCGTGACTAGCGTAAGACGAAGAGTCCCGCAGTTGGGGTGGAATCAGGTCAAAGGTCAACGACCTCGCACCACTTGACTCGTTCTATCAAACCTACTTTGTTTACAGCCGGAACTTTTTGGCAAGGGAAAATATTTTCCACATTATTTTCGTAAAGTGCATATATTAAAAAAAAAGTTGAAAATAAATTCAATAAACATAGTATAATGCTGTACTATTATATATTGTATAAGACGTAAACGTTTTAACTTTCTTATGTATGACCTCAATACGGCAAAAAATTGAATTATAATTTTTGTAGAAACAAGCCATACTAAAGGTTTTAGGCTTATATATTACAATATTAAACATATTTAAGTGCGCTGAGCGTCGGTGGCGCAGTTGTTAAGCGCTTGATTGGACCAGACCGTACTTAATAGTGTCTTGGTGCGATTCTCTTCAAGTACCAATGTGATTTTCGATTTACAAATTTCAAGTGAAGGAAAACATCATGATGCAACCTGCACATATCGGCGATAAAATTCAAAGATATGTGTGAAGTCAACCAACACGCACTGGGCCAGCGTGGTTGACTATAGCGTAGTCACCTCTGATTAATAGGGTAGGCTCCGAGCCCCTCATTGGGGATGTATAGTGAGCTGATGTTGACAAACTGCCCTGAAAGTCGTAAAGTAGTCTTAATTAGTGTAGATTGAGTTATAGGAAGTTACACTAAATGTAACATTTAGCGGGGATTCGACGATATGGTCGTATTTCACATAACATTCCAAAAGTATTTGGTTCTAAAAAGACAACAACAAAAAAAACGAAAAATTTCATACATTGCAGCCAATACGCAGTTTACATATTCATTTCATTTTTGAAAATATATAACATTTTATATATGAATTAAAAAAAAATGTACATGTTGTTTTGTTCATTGTTCTTTTTTGTTTTTTCAACAGAAGCCCGATATCCGTATCGTTGCGATGACGCTGGAAATGCTGACGCTGTGGTCGCGCTGGCTGAGCGCGTCGGACCGGGAGGCGCTTCGACGACACTTGCTGCAGAAGTTGGCTGCCGCCTCCACTCCCGAAGACGATGGTAACTTAACTTATCAGCAATGAGGTTGATCTACAAACCTCTGACAGAACTTTGTCGTGTAAATGTAAAGTAATTAGTAGATTTCCTTTTACTAATCCAGATACTTCAATGTCGGTTTTTTTAAGGTTGCAGACCCGACCGCGTCAGTCTGGCGGCTCACTTGGACCCAAATAATTTGGAATGGGCGTCGCATCTTATGAAAATCGGTAAGTTTTGAAATATATACCTTAAGTTAATTTCAATAATGCATTTTTATTGTATGTTTTTTTGTATATTATTTATTTCTACATTACAAATAAAACTCTGGATAGTCCTCATTTATAGCAACACTGTATTATATTTAGCGTGTCAGATATTGGCAACATTGCACATGATACAATTTCCGCGCTCCAATACATTGCTATTGTTAACCTAGAACGTTATGTAAATGTGAACATTGTTTTGTGCTCAGCGGAGTCGCGCGCTGCTGGCGGAGGCGCGGGCGCGGTGGCGGAGTGCGTGCGCGCCGCGGACCTGGCGCTGGTGGCGCCGGACCCGCCCTCGCCTGACCTGCTGCACTCGCTGCTGCAGCGGATCGCCGCATGTAATATCCTCATCGCACTAATTTAATGCATTCTACATATACTGCTGCAACTTGTATTTCGATGATTCGTCTGCATTTAAACTTTTAGCATCTTTATTATCAACGACCGGTTAAGATAATTGTAAGGCTAGATCAGATCTTTTTTATTGTTGTATATGGGTCATCGAACTTTTTATGGAGTGAACGGTTTTGCCGTATCCATTCTTTAATACAAACATCTGTATGAATTCACCTTTTTCTAAGCTAATTAAAACTTGCTTGTATTAAGAAAAACATGTGAAAGAAAATTGGCAAACGGTAAGTCTTAGAAATTTTAAATAAAATAAAATTAATAAGTAAACGTTTATTAAGAAATTAATTAAGCAAATAAATAGTGAT
>JAODUI010000008.1:910825-992633 GCA_027563995.1 Papilio gigon | reverse complement strand
CATCATCATCATCATCAACAGCCCTTGTCTGCCCACTGTTGGACATAGGCCTTTCCCAATGCCTTCCACAGTATGCGATCCCCCGTCTTCCACATCCAACGACTTCCTGCCGTCCGCACTAAGTCGTTGGTCCACCGGTTCTGTAACATGGCAACCCAAAATTATTAATATATAGACAATATATGGCTAAGCGATAATATACTCAGAAATAGCGGACGGTACAAGCTGGTATTAAAGATAGCCCGTTACACTTCTACTCCCTTACATATCAATCCGTGTAAACTTTCCTATTTATAATATCAAAATAATTACACGGTTATTAGATATATAAACAGTTGCATACAATAGTCAAATAAAGAGTAGTGCAATGTAAAAGTATGCAGTACGGACAGCAAATGTCTACCGCAGTGTTCCAAGGCGTAAAACAACGGTCGCGCTCTATTGCCTACGCTATAAACCTAATTTCACTTGCGCTACTGTGATAATAACTCGCTATATCGATCGTCACTTTCTTAATGCCTGTGAGTACTGGCGGACATTACGGTATCGTCGTCTCCTTTCTTCTCTTAGAAAAAAATAGAGATGAAGACTTTGATGCAAGTGTAGCAGTGGACTCTTAGTTCATGCGATGATTATATTAAGATGAAGCCAACAACATTTACCAATTGATTTTAGGCAACATCATCAACCTACCCTTTTCCTTATAGAGGGTCGACACAGTATGTACTCTTCTATACATCTCTGTCAGCCGTCATCTGAACCACACTTCCTACGCATTTATTTAACACATTCCATCCACATCTTCGGTTTTCATAGCTATCCACATTCAATCTTATCATCTGGTTTATGAACTCATCATCTCTTCACACATGGCCATAACACAATAACGTTTGCTTCTCAATTTTTTGATCAGCGACGCAACTTTCAAAATTCGTCTAATATACTTTTTTTTTCAATTTTCTTTTAGGCAACAAATTTAAATAAAATTTGTAAACAGTTTTATTTTTTATGTAGCGCAATTGAACTTGAATAATGAAAATCTATTGCATTCAAGTTTCGACCTTGTGTGAAAAAAATGTATTATTGTTTAAATTTAGAATTGGAGAGGGCCGTTCTCAGTTTAATTGTACATTTTAACACTAGTTTTTTTAAAACCTTTATTATAAGATCTCAACATTATTTGACGTGCGTTTCAATTGCCCAAAGATTGATAAAACTTAATGGCTGTCAATCGTCCATAAGTCTGTTGAGATACTAAGTGGGTCTGATGGTACAGGATATCGTAATTAAGATTGTAACCCGTCTCCATAATCTTTTCGTCGCGAGTCGCCAAATTTTGATTGACATACTACTGTCTCTGTTTTTTAAAAGAGATTATAAGGGATGGCAATATGTAAATAAATGTCAATGCAGTAGACTACTTTGAGGTATATCGTTGACGTGTTGTGTTGTTGCAGCGTGTCGCGCAGCTGCCAGGCAGAGGGCGCGGCGGAGCAGGAGCCGCCAGCACCGCCCCCTGCCGCCGACCTGCCGCGCACCAACGACGGAGAGATCGACTACGATGGTAAGATATAACCGCTCTTTAGTTCTGTTACATAATGAAAGCGCCATTAGCTTAACGGTTATGAGTACGGGCTACCGATCAAGCGGTCGTGATTTCGAATTTTTACAATGGATTTCAATTGTCGAGAGATTTATATGCAGAAATTAATATCTAAAAATGTTGACAATATTATTATACGATATATGACAATAAAAACACTCAGTAAGAACTGCCAGTTGTATTGATTGAGTTGTTTTATAACCTCAAATTCTTTGTCTAACAAGTATAGATGTAGTGAGAAAAGATTTTCCTTCGTAGTTTTTCGTAAAAGTTTGCATTTTTTCGTGCTTTCTCAATTAACTTCAGTACCCATCTTAGAGAATGACATTTCATACCTAATAGTAAAATTCCATATCAACGGATATGAAAATGTCAATCATTTAATACGATCATTCATTGACAGTTCGGGTGTCGTCGTGTTCCGATAGAGATCCGAGTTTGCCCGAAGGAAAATAATGTCTCGGTACATTTGTATTATTTCATCTTACAATTTTTTTTTCTTGTACAATTTTTTGTAAGCTTTCAATTCTTATGTTACCGTATGACGTAATATAAGTGACGTCACAAGTTGAGCCCACGTTCCAGCGCTGTGGTGTATCAAAGAGCTAATTCTAATCACGTGCTAGAATTAGACGGACAAAAGGAGCGTCGGTCGTAACCCTATTGAGATTTATAGGGGTTGCACTGATTTAGTAAAACTTGTGGTCGACTATTAGAAGAAATATGACCGTACTTAAACTGTCAAATTTCACAATCAATTGTTCATGCGATTTTGTTAAAAAGGATTCAAATTCTCTTCATATGTACAGAAAACTAGCGAGCTCTATCGGCTTTACTCGGATGACCACCAATATAAATCAGACCTCTTTAAAAGAATAGGTCATTGATGGTGTTGCGGTAGTGTTACACAACGTGAATTAACATCTTAGTTAATAATTTAACCATGTTGACAACCCTATCAGAAGCAATAGCCACCAATCAGCCGGCCGGCCGTTTTTAACCAGTTTCCTCTGCAATGACGCATGTCTGCGCTCAACATTGTATGTTAACGATACAATTTGATTAATATTTCGGACCTAGAACATAGACCGGGAACGTTCAAGGCTAGATGCCAACGTCACTTAGACTTTTTTTAAATCAATTTTTTAATTTACGAATAATCATCGCTTATTTGGCGAGACGAATTAAAAAGAGGATGCATATCTATTGTAAAATTAATTAAAGAATCTAAGCCTCTGGCCGCTGGACGTGTTTTTCTGTCCATTGTAAAAAAAACATAATGTGATGCAACACGAGGATAAGTGAACACTGCAGTGTTATGGAATGAATAATTTAAATTATAACAGTTTATATCATGTTCCTATTTAGATACAGTCATTTTAAATTCAAATACTAGGTTTACCCCGCGACTTCGTCGTGAAATGAGTAAAAAAAAAACTTAAATTTCTTAACTTGAGTTAAATATTTATCACTTAACTTCAGTTAAAAGTTAAGTGATTAATATCGATATGTATTTCGCAGATTTGGATTTATTTGTAAACAAACATCCATCTGTACTTTCGAATTTATAATATTAGTAAGATACAACATGATTGTACATCTTTACGAGGATGTAAACTGCATTGTGTATAAGTTTTCTTAATATGTTCGCAAACGGCACTCGCCGTTCGTGAATCATCGCCAAACGTCGCAGGAAACTGACGCTCGTTCAACGGAAATAAGAACCATTTTACAATGACCTGCTTCCTATGAAGTCTTCCAAGAAATCATTCGATTTATCGTCTGATACATCGTGTAGTCGAATTACAAAGTGACCTCTTTTTTGAATTATTTGTTGCATTGTTTCATTTTGTTTTCGTCATCACGATGCATTCAGATTCAGAGAAATATGTTTGCTTTGAAAGATGCAAATCTTTGAATCGTATCTTGAGAAATGTTTATCTTTACCACATTACTTCGCCTTTGCTTCATGAGTGTTATATAAAGTTGATTTTGTTTTTAAAATTGTCATGATTTATTATGTATTAATGTATACAAGTGTTAACTGTAGGCCCGTCTGTTGCAGCGTTGTACGAAGACGAATCGGACAGCGACTTGGGCTCGATGGAGAACCACGGATCCGTCGTGACTCACCTCCTCTCGCAGGTCAAGATCGGCATGGACCTCACCAAGGTACGTTGCCCCATAACTGTTAACAATGTACCACCTTTAATAATATAAGTACCCACGGCGCATTAGCTCCGCATTCTACCTCTGTTACCATCAGTATTCTAACAACGAAACTATTTCGCTGTCTGTTCCAGGTGGTTCTTCCTACGTTTATACTGGAGCGGCGATCGCTGCTTGAGATGTACGCCGACTCGTTTGCCCATCCTGACCAATTTGTCAAGTTAGTATAAGCAATGAGTATATACATAGATCAAACACTTGTACAGATTTAATGAACATTTGATACAGATGTAGTGAGAATTTTCCTTCGGGAAAACTCTGATCTCTCTCGGAATACAATGTCAATGAATAATTGTATTAAAGGAGTGGCATTTTTTTATTTCTTAATATGGAACTTTATTGTTTAGTGTCAAATGTCAAAATGAATAATGTCAAGATGGTTAATGCTAAGATGGTTACTGAAGCTATTTGAGAGAGCGCGGTAAATACGAACTTTTCCGAAAATTTACGAAGGAAAATTCTCACTATATCTGTAATGGTATTTTTCATAGATCATTAAATAAAGTACTAATATTTCCGGTCAAATTAGTTTTTAAGTTTTATTTTCTTCATTTTTTGCTGTAGCTAATTAACTGTCTTTATTTATTGAGTTTTTTAAATCGACTTTGCTATTTATTCAAAAGGCTTTCGTCTAAATGTTGTGTTTAAACTAATTTTTATATCCTTTATAGAATAGTAGACATGCCGACACCGAAGGATCGCATGGTGCAAGTTGTCCGGTGGTACCTCAGTTCGTATCACGCGGGCCGCAAGTCCCAAGTCGCAAAGAAGCCGTACAACCCGGTACTGGGGGAGGTGTTCCGCTGCCATTGGGACCTGGACGGGGCCAATGATTCACACAACTCGTCCACGGAGAAGGTAATTTAACATGAAGAGAATATGTTTGCTTTAAATTGAATAAATGTGATATTAAAATTTTAGAAGTGTCAACACTGATGATACAGACTATTGATCAAGCGCGGTCGTGGGTTCGAATCCCATCCTTTGACTATTATCATGAACTATATCCTTATATGGGGTTGTTCAACCTTACCAGGTATGGTTAAAAAAAATATTAGTAAGTCTACTTTATTTAATAAAAAAATATCGATGTAATACCTATGGCCCATTAGGTTTTTTTGCAGTATTAAAACGTAAATTACTGATAAAGTAATAAATACAGATTTATTAGGCTATACTAGTAGTAATCCTCCTAGTAATGCTATGGATATGCTAGCGACACGCCCCCCCCTCACTTTTTGACATTTCACAATAATTTCCAGTTAGAAGTAGGCGACGGCCCCGTCCCCTGGTGCTCGCCCGAGCAGCTCTCGTTCGTGGCGGAGCAAGTGTCCCACCATCCGCCCATCAGCGCCTTCTATGCGGAGCACGTCAACAAGAGGATACAGTTCGACGCCTGGGTGTGGACCAAGAGCAAGTTCCTGGGCCTCTCGATCGGCGTGCACAACATCGGCCGCGGCGTCGTCACGCTGCTGGAGCACGGCGAGGAGTACACCGTCACCTTCCCTAATGGATACGGACGGTGAGTGAAGTCACTGCTTTAATGAGAAAAGTGAATAAAAAATAAACGAGCTGTTACCAAGCGACCTTGTGTTAAATTCTCGTATAACACAGTTTTATAACTTACTCATCCCCTAAGTACAATAGTTTGATAATATATGCCTAAAACCTGGCGTAAGTGTATGACTTGTGTGTACAAAGTTAGTTTTTTTTTTTTTTTGTACAATGTCTGTTACAGTAATAAAGATATTTATTATTATTTATTATTTCTATTATTATTACAAAAATAATTAATAATAGCACAAAATATTACATTAATTAAAAAAGCGCCGATAGCCTAACGCTAAAAGGTACGGATTTCCGGTCACGTGGTCGAGAGTTCGAACCCCGCCATTCGACTATTGTAAACCATATCCTAACACAAGCCTTAGGTGGAGTGGTCAAAAAAAATTAATAAGTTAACAAAAATCTATTAATATTTTTTTAACAAAAAAAAAACAACTTGTTTTTCAGATCAATACTAACAGTGCCATGGATCGAGCTGGGCGGGCAGGTGTGCATCGAGTGCCCGCAGACGGGGCACAAGGCCAACATCGAGTTCCTCACCAAGCCCTTCTACGGCGGCAAGAAGCACCGCGTCACCTGCGAAGTCTTCGCCGCCAACGAGAAGAAGGCTTACTACACCGCGCAGGGCGAGTGGAACACCAGGATGGACGGCCGCTGGACCGAGTCCGGGGTAAGCACATAGATCAGTGGTCTTCAAACTGCGAAACTGCAAAAGCGAACTATTCGATATTTTGAAAAAAACAATATTAGAAGCCACGAATATTTTTAATAAACTTTAAAAAGAAGATTTTCAGTTGCTTCAAAATCAAAAAATTGTTCTAAAAAAACTTACATCCAGGGGGGAAAGGTGTTATAACAGCTTCTAAGAAAATTAAATTGTTTGTGTCAACTATTTAGTGCACGAATGTGCGGCCCGCAGTGATACCTCGCATTGTACTATTTGGGCCTTTGAATAGTAGAGTATGACGACCACTGAGATTATACTCAAAAGTTGGTATAACGTGGTTCTGTTCTATCTTTAAAACACAACACAACGTATGTTCCAGCGTACAGAAGTAGTATTCGAAGTGTCGAGTATGAAGGCGCGGCGCAAGCGCGTGTCGCCGGTGTCGCGGCAGGTGGCGCACGAGTCGCGGCGCGTGTGGCGCCACGTGACGGCCGCCCTGCGCGCCGCCGACACGGACGCCGCCACGGCCGCCAAGCGCCGCCTCGAGCAGTCGCAGCGCGACCTCGCCAAGCAGCGCCACGACACTGGAGACAAGTGGATCACGCAGGTAACGACCCTCACCAAGTACCTACTACATCCGTTGCTGGATCAGGCAGGTACAGATATAGGGAAAAAAGATTTTCCTTTGTAATTTTTCGGACAAGTTCGTATTTATCGCGCTCTATAAAATAACTTCAGGGCCCATATTAGAGGATGACATTATTCATTTCAACATTTGACACTAAATAAATTTTCATATTAATGGATATGAAAATGTCACTCATTTAATACGATCATCTCATTGACAGTTCGGGTGTCATCGTATTCCGATAAAGATCCGAGTTTGCCCGAAGGAAAATAATTTCTTACTACATCTGTAAGGCGTACCCCTAGAATAGCATACTTTGTACTTTGTTCCAGTTGTTCAGTCCGAAAGACGAAGGCTGGGAGTACAACACGCCGCTCAGCAAGCGCCTCGAGTCCGCCAACGGCACGCCGCAGCGCAAGCCCAACACCGACGCCAGATAATGGACCAACAATCGACTCTATATCATTGAGAATAAGGTAGTTTACTACGCCATAGTTTTATCTGTCTTGGTCTACGACTGTGACGCACCGACGGCGACACTCGGATGCATACAGTTTGTTTGAGTACGCTCATTGAAATATTACAAGGTTTTAAGTTTTTGTTGTTTTTAAACATCATTCTTGCAATAGAATAAATAGGTTACGCCTCGGTTTCTTTTCCTGGCTTAATTGTCCCACACGGTGGTGGGGTCAGCCTCGCGTATCCGTCTTCTCCTCGCTCTATCCTCTATAGGTTACGTCTATTGACCCATGTTAATTGACTTATTAATAGTTTTCGACAGACTAAAAACTTTTTTCTTAAAAAATTCCTTCGCACTTTTCGAGAAGATTAATTATGTTCTGGTAGAGATAGGTCGTTAACGGTTTTCTGTCAATGGTATCTAAAGGTAATTTGATTTTTTTAATTTATTGGCAACATTTATACGACAAAACAATACGACCACGAACTACTACAACTAGTTGGATGGACGTCCATCCCTAGTCACCACTGACAGGAGCTGTCACAAACATTTGCGTTCCGTTTTACGAATGAATTTTGATTATTTTTTTTAATAAATTATCTTACAAATGAAATGAGCAGACTCATTCAGCTGTGCGGTGATATTAAAATGTACTTTAGACAGATTTCAGTCTTAAGACCATGGTAATAAATGCGTGAGTAGCGTGCAATGTTACGTGTGTATAAATTGTGATTCGACGTATATTTGATGATCCGTGTTAAGTATTAAATTCAAGCCTATTGTAAAATACAGCAATAAATTTGTAAATAACTCCATTTGTATATTGCTTGGCGCTGATCGGCTGGCAAATAAAAACGCACATACAAAATTTGATATTTATGCTTTTAAGGTTAAATCACTTCGCTGGCTTTGTTTTTTGCAATGAATTACATGTAAAAATAATGAAGATTGATTATTAGTAGAAAATCTACAATTTGTTATTGCACATCAATTTGAAGTAAGCAAAATAAAAGATTTATTTTTAAAATACTTTGTTATGAATTAATTGAAGCGCCAATAGCCTAATGGTTAAGGGTACGGACTACCGATCTACCGGTCGCGGGTTCGAATCCCACCATTCGACTATTATTGTGAACATCTAACACAAGCTTTTTCAAGCTTACCAGGAATTGTTACAAGAAATATTAGTAAAGTAATAAAATCTACTAACATTTTAATTATAAAACTACAGTTTACGATATGAAATAAATGATTGACAATCCAACGGTTTTGAATACACTGTAAATACCTTAGTTATTTCTACCTCAGGTACTAGAAAAGCTGCATCTTTTATTGTTCAACATCTCTATGTAAATTTATTGAAATTGCCGGTTCCAATGAGATCCGGCTCGAAGGACCATGTAAGGTTTTTTTTACTAAGTAAAAAGGTATGCCTATTTCGGTCAAATTATCATATATAAGCTGTTCTTCAATAAATTTAGGATAAATATTATTTCAATTAGCAATTAATAGTCGAAATCTCCGTATGTATAAATTTCTCGTAGTACCATGGCTGAAACTTTGCTACACATGTAATGATGATTGTAAATTTTGTTCAACATTACGCATAAATATTCTTTACAATATATTGAAATGGAAACTAAAAAATTTTAACTAAAGTTTCCTCAAATAACTTCAAAGCAATTTTATTTCCATCTTTGAACGAAAAATCTTCTATTTATTACTATAAATAATTTATTAAAACTTTCGTAAGACATTTCACTATACTACTTATAAAAACGGCCTAACTCACGTGTAGATGAGTGTCGGTACCGACTTGTTTCGAGCCCATCGGGGGCTTTTCAAAGTGAGTGGTACTATATCAGTGAGCGGGCCGACACCGAAACCGATTTGCACGTGAGTTAAGCCGTTTTTATAATTAGTGTTACTGTAATTGTGTACAAACTACCATGTGTATAGTTTATATGAAAATAAATCTGTAGTAATAAAAATATTGACAGTTTTGGCAAAATAACATGTGATTAATAAAAAAAATCACTAAAAACTGAGGTCACCGCGCAATCTGTTACTTCGTAAGAGTTATTACGGCGCATACTACGAGATTCAATGTATTTTGTGTATATTATATTTATAAAATATTTATAGAATGATAAAATTGTCATTTGTATTCCATTTAAAGTTTTGCGAGATAGAATTATAGGGTAAATATTAAAACGACTAAGACGTTAGTACTCGATGTCGGCACCGACTAGTTTTGAATCTATCGACGCCGTTATTCAAGGTGCCTGGGATTATTTCGAAGCGGGCCGTCCCTTACTGAAAGAGGCCCTCAATGGACTCGAAAATAGTCGGTGCCGACACTGGATGTGTGATCAGTCGTTTTAATAACGACAAAGTTATCTGGTCCGGTAGAGGCGCTGCTGTCGCGGTTAAAACCTGTTAAGAAATCATGTATAAAAACTATGACAAGGACAGATATAACACGACTAGAAGCGACTTTTTTGACAATGACAGAGGGCGCTAGTGCGCTGTTGTAATTTAGTTTGATGTTTGCCCACCGGGACAGATGACTGTCGGTCTTTACTATGAAATGATACTTATTTTAGTTTGAAAACTGATTCAAACTTACATATCAATGTTGTTTTTATTCCTTTACGATGTTTTGAAGTGAAAATAGCCTTACTGTATTGGTATCAAAGTATAAAATTGATTGTAAATTTGTTTTCGTGCGTGTATATAAGTCGAGTAACGAATTATATGTGTAAAGTATTGGAGGGTACGGCCGAAGACAATGTTCAAACTGAAAATTTTTAATTATTATTTGAAATTAATTTTGTACCGATTTGATGTTTAGAGGGAGATCGATGTTGTATACAGTTTCCAGCGAATTGATTGAAATAGTTTTTGGATTGATCTCATGTGTCGAATGTTAGTTTCGGCGGGCGGCGGGCGGAGCGGGGCGGGGCGGGGCCGCGCCGGGCGCGCTCGCGGTGTAAGACTGAGGCGGACTCGACTGGGCGGAGGCGCGGCGATGAATTATATCCCATCACATAGACTTATTTAATTCACATAGTTTATAATTACAACGTTGTATATTTAAATAAAGATTTAAATTATTTTATAGTTTTTTTTTATTATTTTCATGTATTTAGAAGTCATCGAGAACAGCATCGCCGCTGTGAGGTACGGACAAGAATAAAATACGAACAAAGTTCACATCATTTTAATCGAACATTTTCGTCAGATTAAAAACATGTTCCACAACAAAAATGATCAGTGTTCCGATATGAAAGTTGACACTGCAAGATCGATAATGTCAGTGCGGTGGAGTTCGGGGGTCAATAGGACCAATCGGAACAGTAATGTGTACTTGCACTCGATATTTTCTATGTAGACTCTCCAGACGAGGACGCGCGGGAACAGCTAGTGCCAAGAATATATTGAATACGTCATTTCAGTGGTTCATAAACAAGCTTAGAATATGCTCTCAATGTAACACATCAGACAGTGGAATGTCAAACATAGGAGCAGCAAAAGTAGCAAATAATTGAGTTCATATAGTCACTTCTTTATATATGCAATTGCGCGTTCTATCATCGACAGTTGGCAGCGCGTGCCGCGGATGAGCTCCGTCGACTCCGCGCACAGCACGCGGAAGTTGACCTGCGTGAAGTCCATCTTGTCGTAGAGGAAGCGCGCCTGCCGGTCCGACAGGATCCACACGTTGCCGTCCAGATCCATCTGGACACGATCACACGATACACTCTATGCACTAAAATCGGTTACCAAAAATGGTCTGGTCTAGTCCTCGTCACGGAGGATCTCCTGAAGATGTGCCATGATTTATTCACAACGTTTAGCTTCCAATCGGAAGTCGAATTTCGAAATGTCATTTTGTATTGTATGTGTAACCACATTGACTGACTGATCAATGACCAATTTGGATATACCCTAAAAAAAGGTCTCCGAAAGCCTACCGTTTAGTTTACTAGCCTCACTGTTAAACTCCTAGGTATCTGCAGGTTAAATACGAATTACAAATTGCAGAAAATTAGAAAAAGTTCACTGAGATAAGATACTTTCAAAAGTATCTAATGGGAAAAAACATTAGTAATCTTTGGTTTAAAATAAATTACCTTGATGTCATTAGGATATTCCAGTGCGACACAATCGCTGATCAGCAGCTGCGTGTTGTCGGAGTTGAACGGCCGGTCCAGGTTCCAGCAGCCGACACCGTTCCTAGTCAGCTATAGGGACAGTGGCGTAACAAACGGTTAGATCTTTGCAATGAAAATATTAACCATAAACATGAAAATTCTGTAACAACATTCCTTATATTTTCTTCATTTGTCAACAATACGAAAGAAATAGAGTCGCTACCGGACACGATGTTAGCAAGGGGAAGTTACAGCGCATATGACTTTGAACCGAAATTCTTCAATGAAGGTACCTCAGTGTAAAACAGCACATTGTTGTTGGGATCGTAGTCGCACGCCGTTGATTGTGACTGCGGCCCTTTCTCCCCCACCACCTGGAACAATAACCTGTCATATTTTTTCCTTACGTACTTGTTCACTTTCTATTTTACCACTCACGTATTAAGGTTCAAAATGACTAAGCAACTTAGTATCATGTACAATTAAAAAAAAATCTTCTCCCTTAATTAACACCAAATAATCACTCACCTCCACACCATGCTGTACGTCCTCTGGGGTGTATTGGAAATTTCTCAACAGTTTGGTTGATATCTTTAACATCTTGGTACTCGACGTCGGATAACAATATAGGTCACGGTGCCTGGAGACGATGAATAAGCTTCGTAAATAAAACTAAACATCAAAAAAACATCTATTATCAGCACCGACTAGTTTAAAGCCCTTAATGACGGGCCGCTATATAATTAATCTGATGCAAAGCGCGCCAATAGCCTAATGGTTAAGGGTACGGACTACCGATCTAGCGGTCGCGGGTATCAATCCCACCATTCGACTATTGTCATGAACCATATCTTAACACAAACTTTTTCAAGCTTACCAAGAATGGTTATAAGAAGTATTAGTAAATTAACAAAAATCTACTAATGTTTTTTTAAAGAAAAGCGTGTAAGGAGGAAGACAAAGCATCTCAAGTACAATACTTTTCGACAATGTCCAGTTCGTTATCGGCTCGCCGTGATCGCTCCCGGGGATTGCCAGTAACGTAAAAGAGAGCCTGTAGGCACTCTGGCGAGCTGGCTTAGTGTGACCCATGATCTGTCTTCACGCAAAATACACGCCTGTCGTGGAGTTGTAGATCCCATAGCCTCTACTACTAGAATGAAACTTTTGGCGCTGGAGACCTAGGCTTCTCTTGGGATGTGCCTATTCAGTTAGCTTACTCTACGTAACATTATAGGCAATTATCATGACTTCAATACCCATCGCTCCCGGCTTGTGACAGCGCGAGTGACGACACGCCGTCATGCCAGAAGAAGTCTATACCACCGACGTGAAACTCGCTGGCATTCTGTTGGAACTGGAAGTGCGTGTGTTCCAGCCGCCAGGAGGAGTTGTGCTGCAGGTCGAACACGACCAGCGCGCCGGAGCCCATGTCCGCCACGTACGCGAACGTATTACGGCAGTCGTTGTCTATTATGTCCACTGCCTGAGAATACACAGTTACAAATACATGTCGATTTTTCCGCAGTAGAAACTAATGCTTATTATATTCGAAGAGTTTTATATACGTTGAGTTTTTCTCCATTTTATATATAATTTCAACGTTGATTCAACTGTTATGTTGGTGTTTAGTTTGGTATAAGAAAATCAAGGTAAACACACTAACAACGCTAGAGAAGACGGTCGCATCCCGCAGCACGGAGTCGCTGAAGAAATGCTTGAATTTGAGCGTATCTCTTTTTAAATCGAACACAACTATTGCTGGTGGCGCTATCTGTCGCACGTTTTCTGTTTAAACCAAATGTTTATTACATATTTTAATCTGCATAAAGCGACAAAAAAATAATGTTTAACTTACCGCACATATTGGTGGCGCCATTGTCGACTACCCACAGTCTATCACATTTATCAACATGGACCCTGAAAGCGGAGACAATAGTACTGGCTGTACTGACACTCTTCGCGCCATCGGGGACGAACGCGTCGGCCCACGACGGGTACGGAATCAGCGGCTGCTGGTGACTGCCGTTTACTAAAACGTAGTTAAGGGACGCTGGAACACCTAAAGCAATTATTAATTATAATAACTCCTTATTCCAGTGCTAATGATAATAAGAACAACAAGTTATATTAAAATATTAAGTCAAATTGATTAATACCCCTTTTCCATCTTGGTATAGTAATGAATAATTTATCCCTCCATCTGGCTATCCCAGTGGGAAGGTTGTTATTAGGTATGTAGGCGTTAGAGGCTACAGCGACGTCCTTGTGACCAGGTTGCCACGCAAAGTCTATAACTTTCCATTCGAATTCCGGCGGCAGTAAACAAAGAGAATTTTGTATCACAATTATAACAATGAAAAGGGACAATAGAACCAAACCACTTGTACGTATCATTTTTTAATACTTTCTATTTATCTGTTTTTTTAAACTACATATTTATTACTAAATTTAATTTGAGAGTTTTTATGTTTATTATTGTTTTTACTTGACAATTTTTGAAAATGAATCAGTCGTTTGGCAAGATTGTTCGTTTCCGTTTTACAAATTTTACACACCACATTGTTTACCTGAGATTTATTACTATCGACAGAAAGCTGTATATAAAGTAAATAAGAACTTGGAATACATATTAAGTTTTTCTGTTACAAAAATCTCTTTTTACGAACCGAAACAAATTCCCAAATGAAATGTGTATGTGTAAAGTTTATGAACGAACCTTGAAACTGACACAAACACACCACGCAATTGTCAATGTCAAGAGATAGTTGTCATTAATTGTCACGGTTTGCTGTGTGCGATTGTCTGATAATTGATGTCCTATAAAATATGGTTATTGAAAGAGTTCAGTTGTAGATCACTTTGATTAGCCTTGAGAGATAAATCTATTATTAATTGAGAAGGTTCTTAAACAACTCGTGCATAAAAATGTCGCAGGAGAAAGCTGAAGTTGTTAATGGTGATAGTGCAGCGGTCATAGAACAAACAAATGAAAAACGTATCGGTTGCACTCATTACAAACGAAGAGCTAAGTTTGTGGTAAGTAGAATACAGTGTTAAGATTTTATTAATACCTCACAAAATTAAAGACAAGGCGTAGTTGAAAATATTCATATCTATATTTAAACACGAGGCGACGTAAAATCTTTTGGATCTGATAAGTACTGCTAAATTAGAAAACAAAGATCATGTCAACGAACTTTTAAACGATGACACAGAGTTTTACATTTTGGTTATTTGAGTTGTGGAAGTTTAATAAACAACCATAAAGGTGGTGGAATGTTTATAAATTGATGCCAAGTTCATTATCACGGAATATTACGGAATTATCACGGAAATGGACAGTACCATTTCAAATTCGTAAAACACGTCCTGATTGTTTAATGATAAATTAGTGAACTCAAATAAGAGTCAATTTACACAAGACAATTTCAGTTAAACAAACAATACCTTTGGTAATTTCATATTAATATAACAATGGTTTTAAGTACTCCAAGACAGTGATAATGAAGTATTTATTGCCTAAATATATTTCATTTATTACTGTATTTGAAGCATTTGTCTTTAATGCAGAAAAAACAAATAACTTTTTATTCAATAGTTTATCAATAATTCAAGATTTTAATTGTTATGTTTCTATGTTGAAACAGTTTTATATTGAAGTGGAAATATTTAGGTCAATATCAGTCATTATGATAAAAAACAAAGTTTTCTATCTGTTCTGGTGTATTATTATACTTTTGTGTGTCAACAATTTTCTTTTTAGAGTCAATATGCTATTTTTTTATACAATAGAGTTATTTAATATATTTCTTCTTATAACATAATTAAAAGATAATTAATCAAATTGTAATTACTGTGTAATCTAATCATTACATTAATCTTAGTAATTAAATAAAAGAACATTATTTATCTGGAGTTTAACAGATTATTTACTTCATAAAAAAATAGTAGAATGACCACTACTGATTATGTACAGTGAGGTTCACTGCTGTGATCCACTTTTAAGATTATTGTCTGCTTTAAAGTAATAGGTTACCAACTATTTAACAATGAAACATTCCACACTATACAGTAATTAAGGCATGTAGCAACAATTAGGGTTCCTAACATTTAAAAACATTTGTCTTTCATACAATCACTAGCCACACATTTGCCTTTGACTTCTTCTCTCCGAGATTAAAAAAAGACTTTGTAACCAATTCCGACAGGCTTTTATGTCAAATATTATTCAGATCAATTTAGCCATAAAAATGTAAATCCAATGTCATAATGGCTACCATGCATTTGATTTTTTTTAGCTTTTTTTGAAAATCATGAGAAAAAGTGTTTTACCAGAAATGTTTTGGAATTTTTGTGGTTTTAGTACAAAATGCAGTTTGTGCATGATGGGTTTGTTTTTCTGAAGTATCCGGATTGTCGTATATCTTTCAGACGCCATGCTGCAACAAGTTCTACATGTGTAGATACTGCCACGACGAGAAGGAGCAGCACTACTTCAACCGCAAGTCGGTGACGGAGCTCATCTGCACGGAGTGTGACACCAGACAGAAGGTGCAGGCGGAGTGTGAGAACTGCGGTGTCCGGTTTGGAAAGGTATCAACATCGTCATCATCACCATCAGTCTTTGTACATGGGGTACAAGAGCCTAGAGCTTAGTTGCAATGGTACAATATAAGTAAATTAACAAAAATCAGCTTATAGTTTTAACTCAAAACAAATTATATTTTCCAGTATACTTGTTTGATCTGCAACTTGTTTGATGATGAGGACAAGCGCCAGTACCACTGCGAGGGTTGCGGTATCTGTCGCGTGGGCGGCCGCGACAGATTCTTCCACTGCGAGCGCTGCAACATGTGCCTGCCAGTGCAGCTTCAGAGGGATGGACACAGGGTAAGGAATTCACTGCCGCCCCAGTATAGCACATGCTTTCTCTATATGGGAAGATGTTACAGGAAGTGATGCTTGAAGGACTGTAATTAATTACAATGTCGTTGTTGTCCAGTGTGTTGAGAATGTTTCCCGTTCCAACTGCCCGGTGTGCCTGGAAGACATCCACACGTCGCGCATCCCGTGCCACATCCCCGACTGCGGGCACCTGCTGCACCGGCCCTGCTTCGAGCAGCTGCTTCACTCGGGGCACTACGCCTGCCCCACCTGCCAGACCAGCATGATCGATATGTCCAATGTAAGTGAACTTGAACTTACGTACACTGATGAACAGGCTACAGCTCTTTTTACACTGGTTTATTATTTAAGTCAGTCCGATTATGTACTTAAATAATTAATTTGAAAGTAAAGCTTTTATGTTACTTTGTGTCAGATGCTCAATGACCTATTTACAAACTAACTGTAGCCCGCGACTCCGTCCGGACGGTTCTTCCAGACTTTATTCTAGGTCTATGCATAATTTCATCGAGATCCCTTATACAAATTACCAAACATGCATCCATCTAAATAGATGGTTGGTTGAGCCGCATACTGTGGACGGCATTGGGGAAGGCCCATGTCCAGCAGTGAGCAGACAAAGGCTGATTGATTATCCATCTAAACTATTGTTTCTATATTATTAGTAAGATTTTATGAAGCTTGTATAGAATGAGTGTATTTGTGAGCAGCTGTGGACGTACCTGGACTCGGAGGTGGCGGCGACGCCCATGCCGCCGGAGTACGCGGACTACAAGGCCACGATACTCTGCAAGGACTGCCATAAGGTAATACTATATAACCCCAGGGTTACGCTGAGGTAATACCTAATGCAAACATTCTATGCTTTCATTCTTTGAAAGAAATTAAATAGTAACACACTTTGTTCGGGATTTTTTTTAGTAGAAAAGACCAAATAATTACATGCTTTTTTTTTAGTAAAATATTTTTTGTAACCGTTCTATCTAAGTTTGGAAAAGCTTGTGTTAAGATATGGTTCACGACAATATTCAAATCGTAGAAATCGAACCGGTGACCGCTAGTTCGATAGTCCCCCAATAGGCTAATGGCGCTTTAATGTTTTGACGTAAGGTATAATTTTAATATGTTGCGTGTTGCAGCTGTCGACGGTGAAGTTCCACGTGGTGGGGCTGAAGTGCCAGCACTGCGGCGCCTACAACACCTGCCAGACCAACGGCTTCCACAAGTCAGTATCCCATTGTTACAGAACGTATTGAAAATCATTGTAGTATGGTAATTTTTAAATCTTGGTGGCATGATATATCGCACTGGTGCAGGACACAATGTTAGGTGCAGCTGGAGGGCACTGCGTAGTGCGGAGTTGACCTTGAGTCCTATATAAAATACTATGACAAGTCAAGTAAAGATAATTTATTATAATTTTTGAAATGGTCTGAATTGATACCATACAGGGAGGCAGGCAGCTCGGAGACGGCCGAGCCCTCCGCCTCCTCCACCTCCGCGGCGCCCGCCCCACCGCCCGCCGCCGCGCCGTCCGCCTCAGCCTCCGCCAGCTCCAGCGCCGGCGACTGCTCGCTGCCGCGCGCCTCGCCGCTGGACGAGCCGCCGCAGGCCTGACGCGCGACCGACATCTAGCGGCAACTGAAACTATTTACAGCGCCATCTATGGACATCTAACGTTAACTGTATGCAGCGCCATCCTTCGACATTTAAAGTTAACTTTTTGTAATGTTTCTTCCGCATCGTTCCTTACCAAAGCGGTGTGCTGCTGAAAATAGGTTTGGATTATCATCTTGTATTAATAACGGTTAAAGAAAGGTTCTCCAGTCTGCGTACAGCGCCATCTAGGGACAGCATCAGACGCATTTAACGTACGCACAATTATTTACTCTGTGTATTCAAATATTATTTAGTTGTCTGTTTGTTTGGTCACACCTCTATAACTAATAATGTCATCAAATATTTACTAGGTTCCGAGGCTGTTCACTGCAGTAAAAACACTTGTCATATATTTTTTTTTCAATCAACAAAAACTATAAAATATCTTATTACAATTTTATCAATAAAACTTTGACTTTGAAAACTTTGTCTAATGCACAATAAAAGAAATATTCCTTCACTGTAATAAATCCTTTTAAATAATACCATAGATAATAGTAAAACAGTTAAAAAATTAATAATTAATTTAAGTATCAACACATATAAGCTAGGTATTGTTTTTCTAGAAGTCAGTAGGTCGTTAGTAATACAACCCGGCGTTCCACAGTGCCTGCATTGTCTATGGTTTTGTAAGAATACTGTATATTATGGAATTCGATATAATCTTGGTTAGCGTTATATAATGAGATGTTATAATTTATTTATAAGTTATTTAAGGTTTTCATAATACATAGATGTAGGGTAGGATAAGGTTGTCGCGCACAGATGGACTGAGAAATTATTTTTCTTCCTTCGGAATACGATGACACCCGAACTGGCAATGAAGTGACATTTTCATATCTATTAATATGGAACTTTATTGTTTAGTGTCAAATGTCAAAATGAATAATGTCATTCTCTAAGGTGGGTACGGAAGCTGTTTGAGAGAGCGCGATAAATACGAACTTGTTCAAAAAATTACGAAGGAAAATATTTTCTAACTATATCTGTTTGGTTCCACACCCCCGCGACATTCGCTGTCTTAACGTCGCCGATTGAGCGGGAAATAGGGTGGACAGCGCGTGGTTGGCGAGCCGTTCACACGCCGTCAACCTGAGTGGACAAATTATGAATGCGTGTTAACCTTTAAAATATAAATTATTTAAATTAACACCCTAAATAAAAAGCAGCCCCTTTAAGACTAGTTTCGGACCCTTCAAGGTCTTTCATGTTGAGTGAACCAATAAAACTCCCGAAAGGCCCTCGAAGGGCTGAAACTAGTCGGTACTATCTTGTCCAATTTCAATATTAATGCAGCTATATTGGTTTTCCCCAAAGTTGAAACTATGCCCTCGTCAAATTTGGAGTATCCTTGATAGGTCGAGGACCGATCCTGGCCATCTTTGGGCGAAGCCCACGCCCAGCAGTGGGCATACGGCTAATATATGACGAAAACTGTGTCTTTTTTAATGTGTTCTAATTTTTTTTAATTAACCCAATGCTGAGACTCACCTTGAAATGTATCGGGTCTGGTTTTCAACATATCAAATAATTATAATTGTCTTCTATGTATGCGCGTGTGCTCAGTGATGTCATAACAAAAAATGTGTCATAAAAACAAGCAATATTTAATGTAAAATTGACGCAAATAGGTTTTTGTAAATAATTTGAAATAAGTCATTGATGCGCACATTTGAAGCCATACCTGTTGTACTGAAGCGGTTGGATATCAGTAAAAACTGAACAGTCTGACGGTTCAGTTAATACTGAATGTGTACAGCGCGGTATTTTGAAGACTCAATTACAATCACATTATATTACAATAATATAGGCGGTAGATTACATATAGAAATGATATAAACAAAATAATTTATATATGTAGACAATGCGGTCTGACCCGGTTGGCATATCCAACATTGTTCATCTCATCACGAAATATCACAAGATCCTTTGTGTACAATCTTGACCTTTCGCGGTGTGCCTTACAAGATAGTCGTTTAAACATTTAGAATGCATTGAGACGATGTTGTGAAAACAATAACCAATATTTTTAGTGTATGTATGAAAAAAGTCTTTCAGTAAACGATTAGTTGATTTTTTTATACTAATTTTCCGCCGCTTGCGCACTACTACCTAATTAAGTAGTAGTTAGTCTCGTTGCAAGGAATGAAACGATAATTCTGTAAGTGGAACACCGCGTAAAGACACGACTGTACTGTAGCTGTCTGAATTTCTAACAGAAGTAACCGACGTAGAGCCTGGACAAGTCAGACATCCTTGTCGGTATATATATCTATAGTATGTTTATTAAATCTATTAAGATGTAGTGTGGACTTGCCTTACGTGACGTCCATAGTGTTCTGTAGGGATGTTACTGAGGTTCGATTCCGATTTCGAAAGGTCGAAATTTCCGATTACTATTGCATTTTCGGGTTCCGATAAAAACTTCCGTTACATCCCCGGTCTTTTGTGATACTCGAGTGTTGCTCGATGCTCAGAAAATGCTAACGTTAATTAGTTGTAAGATTGTAAAAACATCGTATTTATGTTAATCAATAAACAATTTAAATAACTCAAATATGGCGCCGTTCAAGTATTACGTACGCTGATTTATTACAATTATTCACCTTCCTGCCACACATTAGCAATAATAACCAAGGTCTGCCCACCCTCCAGCCTGCTATGCTGCCGCAAACACATTGCTATATGATTTTTTCTACTAATGTATTGTAATTGTTTTAATTATTCGTGAGCAGCAGTTGTAATTCGTTGTCGATAGTTAATAAGCAAATTACTGCTGACGTAACCACCATCTAGAACCCGCTCAATCATGATCAATGAGCAAAGCAAAGAAGGGTCTTTTCAAGCAAGCAAGCAAAGAAGGTAGGGAGCGGAGAGCCGCACCCCCCTCCCCCCCGCAGTGCTTACGTAATACTTGAAAGGTACCATTTCATAACAGAAGTGAGAAATTTAACAAAATGCTTATTATTATTTATAAATAAAGTATATTTAATAAAGCTATTTAAACTAAAGTAATTCTGTTTTTTTTTCAACATATGTTCAAACTGTTAAAATATATAAAAGTGTAGGAAACGTTAAAAATAATAACTGATTCAGTATCAAATTGAATTTTATTAACAATTAAAAATTATCTATATAAAATTTGTAGTTATTAAAAAAGTGTAACAGTATAAAAATTATAATTTAATTATTATAAAATAAATATTACTATATTTCAATGGGAAACAAAAAAAATGTATACATCAAAAGAATAAAATATATAAAATAAAATGACACTGTAAATGCGAGTCAAAATTCACGATACCCTTTACAACCCTGTAGAGTTAAAACATTAAAGCTAATATACTACTAATAAAAACAGCTCAAGTTTAGCTTAGTGTAGACCGGTGTCGGTACCGACTGGTTCCGGACCCGTCGGGGGACCTTCAGATGTGAACTATAGGGCTGTACTCTAGGCTAGTAGTATGGCTAGTGTAGCCGTTTTTATTAGTAGTTTAGTGAAATGTCTCACGAAAGTTTAAATACATTAAACCAATATTCGAATTCAATAGAAATTAGAAATTATAACAAACATATCTAAACAATTTTACCTCGACATGTATGCGGAGGACCGCATACTGTGGAAGGCATTGGGAAAGGCCTATGTCCAGCAGTGGGCAGACAAGGGCTGGTGATGATGATGATGATGTATTATCAAATTAAATTGTCAGCTACATGTGTTTGGTCATCATCATCATCAGGCCCTGTCTGCCCACTGCTGGACATAGGCCTCCTCCAATGCCTTTCACAGCAGGCGGTCCACCTGCCGCATTCAATGACATTGAATGTTTTTATATAATTTCACAATTCCATTGAAATCGATTATACTTGAAAATTCACAACCGTCAGCTCGGTACAATTTTCTCATTTAAAATGACACTTGCATATTTACAACAGTGAGCTAAATAAATTAAAAGTCATATCTTGGAGCGGTAGGGCAGCAGCCGCCACTGCGCTTGGATGATCTCCTTGTTGCTCGCGAGCTCTCGCAGCTTCGACTCATCTGTAGCACAAAATGTATTAAACGCTTTCATACACTGATAATGGAAGGAGTTGCCCCTTCTCTTGAAAAGTATCAAAAACTACACACATTTGTGACATCCACGCGTAGAGTACAATTGAGGTATCTGGCGGTATTCTACCTTTTATCCCGCCCATATTGCACCTTACTGCTACCTTATTGGTTGTTTGTAAAAAGGGGCGGCGTTTGTCCAGTAGCAAGGAGCAATGCTTTTATAAGTGGAACACTGACCTCTGTCCACCATGTATTGCCTGAGCAGGCGCAGGAAGGCGCGCGCGGGCACGGCCATGTTGACGTAGGGGTAGCAGGCGCCGGTCTGCGTCTTGGCGTTGCTCACGATGACGCCCAGCACGTCCGCGCGCCCGCCGCCGCCCAGCCGGAACACGGGCCCGCCGCTGCGACACACACATTGTTATCCAGAACACACTACTCTAGATAGGAACTAGGCGCAGCGTAACTTTAGATTGCTTTTTATACATCTGTTGCTTTACCAAAAAAAGAAGTTACACTGAACTTCGTAGTATAATGGTGACCTTGGCTAGGAAGAAGCAAAAGTATACCTGTCTCTTTCTAAGTTATCGAATTAGAGTGAAAGGGAATGTGTGTCGTTGTTCACCTGAAGCCGGACTGCACGCAGCAGGAGGTCTGCAGCATGGAGGGCGCGGCGTTGTTGACGTGGCCGCTGGTGACGGTGGGCCGCAGCGCCGCCAGGTTGTCCTCGCTGAAGTACGGGTAGCCGGCCGCCACCACGCTCTCGCCTATTTTACAAAATAACACCCTTATCCACTAAGCGACTATCGGCGGAAATAGGAAACGCGACTGCTGTAGAAACTGCTGTCTTCGTGAAACACGGGCCTGAATTTTGACAGGTTGCCAAATTCATTGGAGACTGTTTTAATGACTATTTAATTAAGGGGCTCACTACTACTAAAACTATCATTAGATTTCTTTTACTAAATGTCCACCAAAAGGACTTTTAGAGGCTTTGCTTAGTGAGTGGACTGTACCCTTCTCCGCGGGCTCCTCCGCGAAGACGGCGGGCAGCAGGTGCGCCCAGTGCTCGGGGTTGCTGTACAGCAGCGCGAGGTCGTAGGCCCTGTCGTCCGCGGTCTTGTAGCGCACGATGGCCGTCTCCCGCGTGCCTTGGCAGTACAGCGACACTTTGTATATGGCGTGCTACAACAGTTAATAATACAGATACCATCAACCTCAGTCTGCCCACAGCTGGACATGGGCCTTTCCTAGTGCCTTCCACAATATGCGGTCTTCCGCCTTCCCCACTAAGTCCTCTGTCCACCTGGGCTTGGGCCCCACACACTTATATGTTTTATGAGAATTATTCATTGGATACCATATTGCTAACTAACGTTACATGACCCTGAATGCGGCAGATAGAAGATTATAAATGACTCTAGTGCATCATATATTGCTTACATTTTTGACGACGTGCGCGCAAGTGACGACGTACCCGCCGCCGAGGTACACGCCCGCGCCCCACGCGGCGCCGCAGCGGACTAACACCGTCGTGCGATCGATGCGATCTACCCGTAACATTAAATTACATTTAAACAGAAGGTCTTTTTTCCAGAAATCATACTAATGAAGTGTTTGGTTAAACTTATGTTCGAAATATTCACAAGGAAGTAGAAAGAAATAGGTGTGATGAAGACACTAACAGCCAGGTGCACATATACACATACCCAGCGTGTCCCTGTAGTGTCCCGCGGGGGGTCGGGGCACGTGCCCGGGCGCCGCGGGTGGCACGCGCAGCTTGGCGGCCAGCACGGCGCGCAGCGGCGCCGCCAGCGTCAGCCCCACCCACTCGCCGCGCCACCACGACACGCTGCATACGACGGTGCCCACCAGCTCGTTGCTGCACACATACACACCTAACTGTACTCAGAGTCACTGAAAAATCTACAGTACATTTACCGAGGCTGTAAGTTGTATGAGGTCTTTAGAGCCATTTTGCAACTGCTTTTTGTAGCCACTCCGCGTGACTTTTATCCTTTGGCAATTGACCGTCGAGGGACGAAAGAGCGAGCGAGACTGATGAATTTGTCACCAGAAACCATATATTTGTCAGTCTTCAACGTCACATTTTGCTTCGTGATAGCAATTTTTTTTCGATTTTTAAATATTTCTTAGTATTATAATGACATACGTGGGACCTTCAGTGAAGACGGGCCCGCCCTCGCAGCCCAGCGCGGTGGCGGCGTCGGTGAGCAACAGGGACGGCCGCCGCCCCACCACGCCGCACACCGAGCCGCGCGTCACCGCGTTCAAAAACACCTCCATACAAAGACAATAAAGTATTCACTATTTTTCATGTAAGAGAACATAAGAGGGGGAGCGGAGGTCGGTCGAGGGCAGCTTCAATACCTCGCATCCGAAAGGCGTGGACTGCACTTCAATGAGAGCGCCGCGCTCTGGCGGAGGCCGCACCATATCCAGCAGCTCCGACAGCGGCCGCAGAGTTTTTAGACCTGACAACATTGATTATTAATTTTGAATAAAACAATAATGAATCTAACGATTTTTATAGAAAATAAGTACTTTTAGTGACAAAATAATACTGGCTAAATTTCTTCCGCAAAAAAACAATAGATAACGTTTCATTTCATTGTCAAAATTTGTAGATCGAAATGTCTTGCGGCTGCGAAGAAAAATCGTGGCGTAATTATTATAGATATTACGATACTCCAGATGGATGTGACTTAGGAAAGAAGGTAAATTAAGTATTATAAAAAAAGATATTATAAATATCGATTCTATAATTAATGTATCATCTTGATTTCGAAAGTGGAAGGGTCAAGCTGTAGACGTAAGCTTATGAGGAGGTGGGTGACTTGAGTGAAAGGTGACATGACTACGAAGGGGTTGACGTCTGAGACGACGGAATATAGTGTGATCTACCGTTTGTACTGGTACTATAGACTAGAGGTCAAACTATACTGTACTCATTATACTGGACTATAATTATAATTACAACACAACGTGACCATCATCAAGAGGTCTATCACTGTACTCGTCAGGAGTCCAAGAGCGTCACCTCTCTAGCGTATCTGCGTTTTATAATCAAAGTCAAAAGGCATATATATCCATATCTCTTCTGCAATAATCTTGCATTTTCGCCACACGGGAAATGAGGGCGGTAACAGTAGATTGTTCTGGAAGACGAAAACCTGTTGCGTGTGACCTGCATTACGGTACAGTTGTTGCATTTATGCATCAGGATTTCAAGGCTTATAATACAGTGCAGTTGTGTTAACGTTTTAGATCCTAGTCACGAGCCGGTACGGGACAATAGCCGGTATGATATTCGCCACATTCGACGTGCTGATGTTTTCGCATGCAGTCGGATTAGTTCCAGTGCTGAAAAGGTATCATTTAAACCTCGTACGAGGTTGCTAGGGCCCTTCTCAGACGAAGTTATGATAGAATACTCGAGAAGTATTAAAAGCCGAAGCTGAGGTGCATTTGTAGATGTATGAATGAACGAAAGAGGTCACGAAAAGCTCAAATGAAAGTCCGTAGTCTCTATCCCTCTGGGTTAAGGGAGGTAGTAATGTTGTATAATACACAGAGTTGATGGCCATTAGGAATTGGTGTAAATGTCAAACTAACTCTATACTACAAGAGACCAGTTAACATCTGTTTGCATTAGATACGCGAAACACGTGGTGCCGCTGGCGCTGATGGGCGCAACCTTCAACGTGGTGGCCAACGCCGCGTTAAAGGCGAGAGACAGAGACGACTCCTATAACTACTTTCTTGGTATGTTCAGGAAACTACGAGGACTACTGCATCCATATTCGTTAGTAGTATACATTTCCATAGACTACCTAAAGACTATAAGACGTGTGTGGTGGACATAGTGACCACGTGTCTTCAAATATTTAGGCGGCTCAAGTGTCCTTCCCCGACATCCCTTTACACCCTGCTACACCTGACATTGTCTTCTGCTCCTGCGATGTTCCAAGCCTCAGGATAATTGACATTTACTGTACAATTTCATTCATACAACTGCATTTTGTCTACATATTAAAAAGGTGGTTTCGCATGCGGTCCCATCTTGGCAGCGTACCTCGGGTCCAAGCACGCCATCCTGCTCGGCGGCCTGGCGCTCGGGACCATCGGGATGATAAAGAAGGAATCCGTCATCCACGACCACCCGCTGTTCCCCACCATACAGTCTCACTTGGGGTCTATCACCACTTGGAGACATAACTACACCTTCACCCCGGATCCCCTTGAAGGTAGGTTTACTGTCACGCTGTCACCTAATTATTAATTAAAATGGACATTCTTCAACTCCGTCCACCCGGCATCGCTCGCTTAGCGATCTTGGCGGTCGGCGCCCACTCGCCGTCGATCCTAGCAAGCTTTTGACCGTAACCTCTAGGTTCCGTTTGGGTTAAATATATTTTTACTTACAGAACTTCGTCACACGTGCGGAACGAAACAACAGAAATGTAATTAATTAATTAATTAAATGAATGCTATTAATCTGGTATATCTATTAGATATTTTAGAAAGAGTTCTACACTTATAAATTCTTTCTTTCTTCTTCTTCAAATGAAATCAGCCTCTTTTTGTCCTGATAATATCGGAATGCTAGATATTCCAGACACGAGCGTCAAGTGAAGGAAGGAGATGAGATTGAATGTGGATAGCTATAAAGGTAGAGGAAGACTGAACGTGTGGTTGGATTGTGCGAAAGAGGATATGCGTAAGGGTGTGAGTTCATAATATCTATAATAATTCTGAAATTCGGAACTAAACGTACAGATATAAATAGAGCAAAAAATAGTACAGACCGCGAGTTTGTAGAGGCATAAATAATTTAAAAAAAGGTGTGATCAGGTATGAAGACTGGTAGAGATGTATGAAAGAGTAGTACATACTGTGCCGACCCTCCGTAGGCCAAACTGCAGGTTGATGATGATGATGATGATGATGATGAACGTCAAGTAAAACGTGATACAAAGCTCGGTCTACGGACCTTGGTTATCGCTCTCCAAGTCTATGAGAACGAAGACTGAGAGCAGTGCCTTGCCCAACGGCGTCTGGCGCTCGAGGTCGCCGTCGCGGTGGCCCACCGTCCAGCTGTACAGCACGTCGTCCACGCACCGATCCAGCACGGGGCACTGCCACACGTGACAGATCCTACAACAACATGAATGAATTACTTTTTTAATGGCGACACAAAGATACAGGACACTTACTCTTCTCATATGAACTTTCTTCTACGAACCGTTGGAAAGAGGATTCAAATTGGGTATTCGACACAGACCCATCAAGCAAAACGTGAACGCTTCCACTTTGAACCTGTCTACATTTATGCGGTCGAACGCTCCCACCATTAGTCACTGATAATGGTTAAAGAGTAGTCAATTATGGATTCATTTCATGAACCTTGGCCCTACATATTTGGATGGATGTTTGTTATTACATATCTCCAGTTATAGATATGAATGAAGTTTGGTATAATCAGGAAGAACGTATAGGCTTATAATTTTTTCTTCAATGCCAACAGAAGTCGCGGACGACAGCTAGTATCTTAAAGTATATAAATGTGAACAAACCTGCCAGTAAGAACTCTAATCTGGTAGCAGCTGTGTTCGAAATCAATTTCGTTATGCAAATTCCTTTCTCTGCTAAGTCTCTCCACACCCTCGTAAATATTGGGAACTTTCGATTGCTTCTTCTCACAGGACACATATATTTCCGGCAGTTTATCATAAAACTCCTCGTTCAAGATTGGCTTCCCTCTAGCATTTTTTATAACGTTGGCTTCTTTAAGCGGAGACAGAATTGACCCGTGTGTTAATACCCAGCGTTTCGAAAACTTAATTCCTGACGCCGCTACAGTCAAAATGTTAGCCAGTTCCCCGTCCTCGGAGTAGTTGTACGAGACCATCACACCTTCGACCGACATTTTTGGAGCTGGAAATCACAATCGTATTTAAAAACATGTTTACTAGGATTCAATTAAATTTTATATAATGTATAAACATTTCACAGATGGCGCTTTTGCGAAGCGCCATCTATTAAGAGTTTATAAAATGTCAAATACTTTAAAGTCAATTTAACAGAATGTTATTTATCTAAAATTACTAGGTTTTTTTTTATTATTTTTTGTCTGTCTGTAAGTCCGGATATATTTTGGGTAATTTCTGGAAAAGCTGTACCGATTTTGACGGTAATTTTATTGAAAATGACTGTTGTATGCGGGAGTAATTTTGGCATCTGTTAAATCCACGCCGACGAAGTCGCGAGCAGCAACTAGTTTAATAAGCCACTTGTTTGAGATTAACAATCGCATGCGCAACATTTTTTGCGCAATTGTGCCAAATAAGGAAGTTAATGTTTAAAGTGTGTTGAGACTCGAGATGCTATCAAAAAGACGACTAATGTTTCCTTTGTTATACTAGACGTACTATGGTGTTAGATTTGCAAATTAGTCAAGTTTCAGAAGTTGACAAAACACACTAAAGGGTTGGTAATTCTGAATATGATATTCCAGAAACAAATATGAAGATTGGAATATATCTATTACCAACATTATAATCTTCAGTATGACGCCTAACCTCACAATATATGTGTGACAACGGTGAGCAAAAACATTCAGTAAATATTTGATTTACATTGTGTGTTTTGTTCACAATTAAATATCATACTATTAACGAATGCCGCAATGTACGATGTCGTCGCGTCAAGTACGTAAGTCGTGTTTGTCATAAAAATGATGGCGCGAAATGTAACAAATTTGCGGCACATAAACACACCCTTTGAAATGAAAGTAATGAAGTATATTCAGCGGGTGGTCGATGGCTGCAATTTGTTCTAGTATAAAAAGAGCAAGTTATTTCGAGTCAACCGAACTCTTCCAGTGACTCAGTTCACAGCACCACTTGCCTCCACACCGCATATCACATCAGACAAGGTACGTTATTTTATATAAAAACACAAACATACGATTGGACTTCAGTAATTTAGTATTAATTTATCGAATTAACATGTAATTTTAACGAGGTGAAGTAAGTTTCCGTAGTGTAGCGGTTATCACGTGTGCTTCACACGCACAAGGTCCCCGGTTCGATCCCGGGCGGAAACAGTGTTTTTTTTTCTTTATTTTTTTGTTAAATGATTTTTTTCTTGTCCACAAGAAATTAGTAGTCCAAAAATTTAATTCAAACTTAGTAATAAAAAAAATTCTTAAAAATACTACTACAAAAAAAATTCACCCTCTCCTTCGAGCCGGATTTGAACCAGCGACCTATGGATGTCTTTGATATACCACTACAGTCCACCGCTCTACCAACTGAGCTATCGAAGGTTGGAATTAAGATTTGAAAATGTAGCTTAATACGTTTAAAAAAGATTCAATTGTAATGTTAAATAATAACTAATTTTGTAGTATATCAACTTACCGAAATATTTAGGTAGCGTAAGAATTTAAATAATGAGATAGTTAACAAACGTCTAAACTCCGTTGACGGCACAGACTATCTGATAATAATATCTCACTAGAGTTTAAATAATTTTACTAAATTAAAATATAATCCAATCAAGACATACATATCGAGTTCTCAATGTTGAACCATGTAAGCGACATTTTAAATCTGTCGACGTTATCACAAATAATGAACATTATCCTAGGTCGTTTACCCAAATACCCGTTTGTTGACAATGTTTACATTTTTAATCATCACTCGGAACCGAACCGAAATATTATCAATAAAAATGGACTCGATTTATAAATAGCAATAAATATATACTGATATTTTTATGCTATAATTAGCTTTTCTTTTGTTTTGTCATTAACTAGTTCCTTCGAAATTTGAAACTGACGAACACGAAGAACGCATAGACTAAGTTTTTTTTTCATTTCAGGCAAAGGTAACAACACATTATGCCTGTATTTTTGGCATTGAACATTTTTAAATAAACATTTGGAACTAACTTTTTAATGATAATTTATGGTTTATTGTTTGTTTTTCTGTTTGGTTATATACAATGTATTGTTGCATGTGCGTAACCTTACGTATTATATGATAATTAACATAATATGTTTGTTAAATTATTGTATTTACAATGTAAATAATTGCTAACAAAGATCTAGGTCGTAGCGATATAAACCAGTTACAATTTAAACTTGACTTAATTATGTCTAAGTGATAATGATCTTAACAATATAAATGCGAATGTTTATATAGATGTATGGATGTTAGTAACTAATTAACGGCCGATTGATATGGACGGCACAGTCATAGGCAATTCTGCGCAGACGAAGTCGTGGGTAAAAATTCCTTTCTAAATAAAATGCACATCGGTTCACTCTATCTGGTAGTTATAAAAACATTAATTGTTCAGATGATTACTTCTTTAAAGAATCTTATTAATTTTTTTTATGTGGCCAGTTTTAAAACGACTCCATTTCGTTCCAATTTTAAAATTAAAAAATTATAAGGAAATGTTCTTTATTTAAAATTACAGAAACATAAAACGATCGTATTTAAATATGAACGCGTTATTAATTTTAATTGGGCTGCGCCAATAACCGCGAAAATGTAAGTCAAGTGGACAGCGCGGTTATCGAGCGTGTTTTGTTTTCATGAATCATTTCACGTTTATGGCTCGGAATTTGCCATCCGAGCAGTAATTCAATAGTAAATAACTTGTTGATATCGGTATCTTAATAAGGCGGCTTGTGCCCGCAGCGGTCTAGAGCTGGGCTTACTTACACACACTTATTTGACTCTGAATTTCATTCGACTCATAATAGAGCAACTTTTCGAGTATGTCAAGAGATAAATTTAAAAAATAAGACAGATCTCTAGCATTGGTTGTAACCACGATATTTTTTTTAAAAAGCGATAAGTAGGTTTGTTTTTACAATTCGGCCTTTTTTTGTAAACGGAGATCGTCATCTACTCTATGACATGCTGTCTTCCGATTGGCGGGAGATGATGGTGTGACAGGCACGCCCCGTACATGTAATATTAGCAACTTTCTAATCACATATCCTAAATACTTAGATTACAACGAACTTGTAATCCCATTGTCTATTATATTCGATTTAATCTTTTCTGGTTTCGTATAAATCACTAAGTACATTACGTTTAATCCAAACTACAGTATGTGTCATTGACCACAAATGTTTAACTAAAGCAAAACACATGTATTATACTTGCAGGAAATTCGTGACCTTAACGCTTATTGTGGTAATCCTTGGCCGAATTCGGACGTGCTGTCAAATGCGTTAGAACACAAACAAATGATGGTTGCAGAACACATTGCAGCACCGACCAGTTCTAACTGGTTACTTTCAGTTCAAAATTACACTGAAATTTATTTTGCCATCATAAATATCCTATTTCGTATTCCATTTGCAGTTTTATATTCAGTATTTTTTTGCGTATGGTACATATTTCTTTGTAATTAGTGTTTAAGTAAGTTGAAAATAAAAATGGCGTTCGTTCCCAACTCTGTTCCTGTGTGAAACGGATACTGTCCGTTTTGAAGCTTCGGCGATGTTCAACCGATCCAATTGAACAAACGAGCGTGAGTCATCCGGGATCCGGTCCCGTGACTCCAGTTCCCTTCGCCGCGGGCTTTTGTTTCGCGTACCACTCCACGACTGTCACCGCGGTAGCGTCATTACTTTCACTCGATTTGGTGGGATTTTTTCTGACAGTCGACGTAAAATATGTAAATTTTCCATTTGAATTCATTCCCGAAGCCCTGATAACCTCCAAAATGTCTCACGCACGTTTATCGCTCCGTAAGGAGACAGAAGTGTAACGATAAGCCCACGACAATACAATAATGGACGCTCTTTTGCCTAATGGGTCGCATCCTGCACGGACGAAGCGCAGTCCAGTCAATGCTGCGAGCTCGTTTCTGACGCTCCTCTATGCCCACGTACAACAATAATTTCCAGAAAACGGTACAGACAGCTCGGTGCGCGCTTCCGCTGCCGCGACCACAGTCACGTAACGTTATTGTCTACATCCCAGCGTGGGTAGTGTTTCACGAGGCGGCGAGGCGCCCGTTAGCTAACACTGTCGACGTACACACGAACGATGCGACCGCGTTAACGAACGATCATGACAAACGACCGTCTACTCCCGTTGCTTCACTGTTAAATCGTGTATCGGATGCAGTGTTGAGGATTTAAAGTGAATAAAAAAAGTCGTACAGTATCAAGCGAGAATTGTCGTTTTGCCGTGCCTTGCAACGGACATGCCTAAGTATCGACGTCTGGCGAGTGTGAAGAAAAAGAAAACACTTTCGCCGGCTGCGACTCCGACGTCGAGTCAGTCGCACTGTTGCATTTATTGGATGCGATAACGTTTTAGGTGAGTGCGTTTTAGAAGGCATTGGTGCAACCTGGGGTTCGTATAATCTGAATTTACATTCAGGTTAGTTTATGTGTGTTAATATGTTGTTTGAAATCTTACAAGTTCGAGTAAAATACGAGAAACACTCATGAAGCGTCGGTCAAGGTAAGAATTAAAACAATAAACATTTGAAACGAAGTGAAATTTACTCAATCCCTTTAATTAAGTATCGTTTTCGTTTGGAAATTACTGTTTTCAAAGTTTAAAAATGTCAACACACACGTTTTATTAAAGGTTAAAATTAAATGAGGAGATATATATGGACAATAATGTGGCATAATACATGTCATACAAGCAGTGACCCTGATCATCGATAACATATTGAGAACTGGTAATAACTAGAGTAAATACAATTATAGTAGAAGTTACAACCAGACTGCCAAGTTTCTAAACAGTCAAAGGTCAAAGATTAAAGATGTTTGAAATCAGAAGAGAAAATTCTACAATTAGTAAATAACAATTCCATTATTAAAATTTTAAATATAAACTCAATTTTTAAAAACAAAATGGCATTCTATAGGTACATACCTAATGTGCGTTTATTTGCTTCTTATAGGTTAGAGTTGAACGAAAACTAATCACTTCACATTTATGTTTGAGTACATTCTTTGCAAATTCATGTGCATCACTGAACTTGTGCATATAATTACTGGTTTATATAAAGCTATATGTTTTTATTTACGACGTAATTAATAAAATCCTATTTTGTCTTTAATAAGCTGTAACAGCTGATAACTTTGTAACAATAACTTTGCTTTGGTGTGCACCTATCGGTTGGCTCTGGAATCAAGTCGAAAACGTCAACATCATCGTAGTACGTACATGCTTATATAGATGGCGCTTTTACCAAAAATAAAATGTTTGTAATTTTTATTTTAAAAATTGTGGTATGAATAGAAGCAATGCATAAGCTAATTGCATAAAAAAGAAATGAATCTTAAAAGTTTTCTATTTGTTTACTTTTGGTTAATATTACTTTAATTCTATAGAATAATATATATATAGACATTCATTGATAATAGCAACAAGATGCAAGTCCTTAAATAAAAGGTCGAACTGATTCATTAGGAATTTATTGTTATAAATATATAGCTTAGTCAGGAAATTACGTGTAGAAACATTTTTTTTTATGAAATAGGAACAGGCAAACGTTCGAGTAAATACTCTATAATTAGACAACGTTCTCTCGACGTCTGAACGGGATAAACTCAAAACTACATTACGGACTTTCAAGCGGTTTTTACAAATGTAATGATTCATAAGGAACATTAATACATTTAATTACTATTTTAAACGAGCTGAAATAGACGTAACTGGTAATTTATGACAGATTATAAAATGTTGACATATGAGTTACATATTTCGTTCGGAAACCAAGCGTATTGTAAAGATTAAGTTATTTAGAAAAAACACGCAGTTATTTTCGAGAGACCTAATCTAATTTTTATTTATACTTACTATTCCCATATAAATACATTTTTAACATATGTGTGTACAATTTTGAGCAACAAAGTAGCGCGATAAAAAGATCCCGGACGCCATTATATTGGTATTTTTTTCTTAATGTTGGCATTTACAAAATAAAATGACATATCGATAATCGACTCTTTTTAAACGTAAAACTATCTATACGATAACAATACTAACGCAATTTATTTTATTTTGATTCAATTTGAATTCATTCATTCTCTATTAGTTATATTTTTAAACATTTGAAAAATTATCGATGTTTGTATTATGTACACTTTTATATTATTTTTATTCATAAATGTACTCTTTCAGTAATATGGCAACATAAAATAAATATCGGTCTAGATGTGATTGTATCAATTAATTTTATTTTAAATAATTTATCAACAGATTTTTTTTTCTGACTACAGTTGCGGCCGCGTGAACAATTTCTTGGTATTAAAAAACCAATTAGTTTTATGAAAGTATTATTAATTGATGAAATCTTATAAAGCGTGAATATTGGAATTATATAATGCTTCATCGTGGATTGTCCAAAAGTTAACGAATTGCCTTGTCGCGGTTAACTGTAGAAGTTAATTGTTTAATTTCAACTTTGGCCCACTTCAATAATCACGTTTCGTTACACTGTCACAATTTTATCATAAAAAGTGATAGACATTTAAAAGACGCTTTTTTCACTTTTTTTTCTATAAATTTATATCAATATCTAAGGAGTTTCTAAACAATTTAATTTTTGTTAAAATTTTCATCATCAGTCTCTCCATAGCTGGACATAGACATTCCCTAATAGTATGAGGTCCTCCGTTTTCTACATCCAACAATTTCTCGACGTCTGCACTAAGTCGTCGATACACTCAGGCGAGGGCGCCCCGCGTTTATGAATAACAGCTCCATTGAACACGATTGGAATAAAATGTAAATAAAAAAAAAATGAAAAGTAATTTAGTATACCCAATATAGTAAAACATATGACATCGAAAATCAAACGTCGGCTACAAAAATTTGGTCGAAAAGTAAACTTTAAAAATGCATCGACTTCGATGAGATCATACCAGTAGGTAATTTGCGGTAACAAAACGGTAGTTACATCCGTTTTATACTTGACAAGCTTCAATACAAAAACCTATAAATCAAAATGCCCCCATTTTCCTCCATACGGCGGCTCAGATTAAAGGGTTCCTCAAGTATTTTTCAATGACGCAACAGTTCATTGAAACGACATGAGACCTATCTATGAGTATAGAGAAATGGACTACGCAAATAGTGGTAATTAGAAAATAAATTAAAACGTCTGGCTGAACGTTGTACCTTTGACGTCTTCACAATAGCATGCACGTCAAATCCTAGACACAAAACTAACGCCCTTAAGGAATTTACTTATTGGTTTCATTTAGTTATTTAGTCCTGTCTCTTAAAGTCAAAGTCAATTCCGGTTAATCCTAATGCAAATATAATCTGTCACAGTAACACGCCATAGACAAGATAATTGACAGTGACTTTACAGTAAGTTCATTTCATGGCGGAAAAAACTAAAGCGTTCACAGTTTTCTCAGTAAAGCAGTGATTAATTATGTTGCAATCAAAAAAGTAGACACAAAAAAACTATAGTTTTCTAGTGACTAATAATTTACAAAAAAAATCCTTCTCGAAACTTAGAGGTGGCTGAAAGACACCGACTTATTCATGATTTTTAACTAATTAAAACAACAAAATTTGATACCCACATAAGGATCGTTGTTCGAGCAATTTCTATTCCAAGGAGTTTTTATTCATTCACAGTAAACCATATAATAAAAAGGAAGAAAACGCATTTATAAAAAAGAAAAGATTTTTTGTTTTTTAATTTTTTTATTGTTTTTGAACAATGGTCTCTCTCATAACACATTTTCTTTTCAAACACGCATTTTAATTTAAATAGTTTATCACAAGCAAAGTTATTGACTTGTTTATAATTTCTTAAATAATTCTATCTATGGAAACATTAATTTTAAATGCATTGTTAGAATCTTCACAGTTGACACTCACAATGATGGACGTAGCGGAGATTTTAAATAAATACATAGCTTTATACCGTAGAAAATTAAATCGGGTTAACAATTTTTTTTCAGTGGCAGATATTTGTAAACTTACTAATACACTACTTATAAAAACGGCTTAACTCACATGTAGATCGGTGTCGGTACTGAATAATTTCGAGCCCATCGGGGGCTCTTCTTCAGGGTGAGTGAGATTGGTAACAAAGCGCGTTCGCGTCCCGTCGCTCACTGATGCCTCACGAACATTTTAATAATTCAACTTACTAATATTTCTTGTATCATTTCAACTAAGCTCTAGACTTGTGCTAGGGTATAGTTCGCGACAATTGTCGAATGTAATTCGAACTCTCGACCACGTGATCAGAAATCCGTCCCCTTAACCATTAAGATATTGGCGCTTTAAATATTACGCAAGATGATTAAAACTTTCGTGACTCATTTCACTAAACTATTAATAAAAAAGAGTACAGCCCTATAATTCAATCATCCTGAAGGTCCTCCGACGGGTCCGGAACTAGTCGGTACCGACACCGGTCTATACGCAAGTTAAGCCGTTTATATTAGTAATTTATTGCACAAGATGGTTGTATTTTATCACAATATCGTACGATAAATCATTATACGAATATAATTGTAATTGCAGTATGGAAGAAATGTGGGCAATTATCCTCAGGTTATTGCGAGAGGGGGGCGAATGACTCAAGGTCACGGAATACGGTAGAACAACAAAACTAGTGATTTATTTATGTTGGTGTAATCAGATCTGATTGTAATAGTAATTAATTTGAAATATTGTAGTCCTGGAATGGCGACCACGAATAGGTCGACACCAGCTTTGGTACGCCGCCCGCAAGATGGACCGATGATCTGGTCAAGTTTGCGGGAGCATCCGAGGACCGATCGTCGTGGCGATCTTTAGGGTAGGCCTACGCTCAGCAGTGGGCGGCGTGTGGCTGATATGATTATGATTGTAGTATATGACAAGATATAGTTATACGACATGTGTCATTTCATACTGTTATAAATGCGAGAGTTTAGATGGATGGATGCTCCTTATCATCTACAAAACGAATTAACAGATCTTAGTGAAATTTGGTTGGTTGAATCTGTTTAGTCGTTTAGGTTCTTGTTCTTTCTTGAAAGAACACATAGGCTACGTATTTTTTTTTGTAATTCTATTCGCACGAAGTCGCCGGCAAAAGTTAGGTTAGATTAAAAATAATCTAGATGAGGTGGGCTCGACGCTCTCCTCTGGGTGTGGCAAGGAAATAAAACGTAAATCAAAATTTATCCCACCTAATTTTAGGATGGATACAATTCAAAAATGGTTGTTCTGGATGGAATTTGAATTAGAAATGTTACACTCTACGCACAGGTTTTTTTTAATAACACGGATGAAGTCGTTATTAAATGAATCAGTCAACAAAATACGTAGTAAATGAATTATAGAAACAATAATTGACCTAAAGATTTATTCATAGCTGCAGACTGAACGTAACATTAAATGAATAGTGACAATTCACAACGGAAGACATTTGCGGAAAACGACTCTATTAAACTGCACTCGGAAATTTGTTAATTCATCGTGACCGGTCGCCGGCGGCAGGCGGCGCCAGTGTCGCTGATATGTCAACATTTCCCGCCATTTATTATTGCAACTGAGATATAAGCAAAAAGACAGTCTATATCAATAATATTTTTATTATTTAGTTGAAGTATTTTTTAAGAGACGATGAGTACATAATGTAGGTGGATGAGATTGAATGAGGATGGCTATAAAGGAAGAGGAAGACTGAATGTGTGGATGGATTGTGTGAAAGATATGCGCAAGGGTGTGTGTTCAGATATGACGGTTGACAGAGATGTATGGAGGAAATAGTGACACTACGTAGGGAATAGGGCAGGTTGGTGATGAATTAAATCATTTTAATTTTGAACTGTACAGTTCGATTGTGCAGTTGTGTTTGTGTTTATTGTGTTGTTTACGGAATGTTTTCAATACGTCAAATACTGTAATGATATTGTCTTAAAGAATAGAATGAATGAGAAATTACCAAAGTAAATCATATCTCTTTGATTGTGGTTGAGCGCTGGTTTCTAATTTAAATTTATATTCGGCGTCAAGAGTCAAGGAAGAACATAATGCATGCCAACGAACTATGTCTACACGTGTTCTGATAGGACTTAGTCATTTTAGCATTAGATTCGTTGCCATAGTTTTTTGTTAAAATATTTTGCGATGTTTTTACAATACAATATTTTTTACAAAGTATCGTTAAAGTAAGTATTGTAGGAAAGATATGTTAAATGCTACATTTATCTGAATTAAGATTAGTGTTTTATAGACGGACAAAGTTGTGTTCTTGTGGGCATAAGTCAACCTAAATACTGATAACTCACTAGCTATTAATTGTCAAAAAAAGTGTTCCAAAATTGTCATACGTCTTGTCATATTTTTCTTTTATGGCATTTCCTATATTTGTGGTTTATTATCTGTCAGAATTAACCGCGACAGCAACGCCTCTGTCGCCGGGCTAGGTAAACTTGTACTAAAAGTTATTTCATCTCGCGTTATAGTATATTTATATGGGTCGATTTTTACATTTGCATCATAAAACACTGGCCATCCAGACGTCAAATATTAACAAACGAATATAATGTGTCAAATTCGTGACAGAAAAATTTGCATGTTGTCAAATAGATTTTGTTTAAATATTGCAACAACACGTTTAAGATAAACACGATGCATTTAAAAATTACATTTTTTAATATTCAATTTATTTAATTTAGTTAATTTTATGTTATATTTATCAACAAATATGGTAAATTACATATGTTAAATGTATATATTTGGTTTGCGGTTGCCATAAAAAGTTTACGTATAGTCTATGGTTCTTTTATATCTGGCTGGGATTCAGAAGAAGCAATATTATGCTGTGTTCGATATTTTTGTAATATCCTTTTAGCTGGTCGCATATTCATGTATTCTTCATATTTTAGTTAACACTTTATGAATTTGTAAAGATAATTCTTAAAGCTTTTTTCTTTCTCTCAACTCAGACTAAAGTACGCGTTGAGATGTGAAAATAAAAACTAGGGTCTTTAGAAAGTAAACTGAAGGGATATAACCTAAAAAAATGTAAAATCAGAATGTGTTAAATTTTGTCCAATGGCAAGTTTTTTGTTATAAAATATCTTTGTATTGGTAGCAATAATTATCACTGTTTAGGCTTATATGATGACATGTGTCTCTAACTTCTTGTTTGCGGGCTACGGGACACGTTACGGGACTTTACAAACGGCCAGTTAATATTTAACTATGCCAATACATAGCAAAAAAAAATTACTTCATACCCGTTGCTGTTTATCATTCGTTTACTATTTCATATGTTAGTTTTTATTTGATAGTTAACACTTTTTTGATAATACGACAAAAAAACGGCGCTTTAAATGTCTACAAAAAAATCTCGTCTGTCAACTTTTTTTTTTAAATTGTAATAGACAAAATCTTTTTTTTTCTTAATTTATCAAAACAGCGACGTGAGTTGAAGGTCATCCGGTCCATTTTGTTTTTTGCTCGGTGGCGCCAATTTTTACGACGTCCATCATTTATCTTTGATCGTCAATTAACAGTTACGTATTAATTTTTTTATTATTATTTATGTCTACATCGGTTTTAATTTTTTATATGAGCAAAAAATCAAAGACTTTATACTCATATTGTGGATACAACCATAAACTACGATGACTATTCTTTTTTGACATTTTTTTAAATGTCACTTTATGTAGGAAACTCCATAGAGGTTTAATAAGACTGGAGTTAATTAACGCGTGCTCCAAACATTTCATTTTTCATACATAAATTACGTATATTCGGTGATAAATCGCACTTTATCTAAAATGTTGGAGGGTATCCTCAGGAAGATGTGAATTAGAGTCACTACAATTGTGGGTTGTTCGAAGTTGATAAAGTAAACACAGACAATGTATTTTCGCAAGCAAACTCGATATGAAAGCTAAAATTGAAATTGCATTTGTCGATTAGCATTATTGTTAATATACATTAGTAGGTATTTTTCATTAGTAATGCTAATGTAATAAAATTACACGTTCCATAACTTGTGTAATAATTTTGTAACGTATTTTATAAAGGTTATTCTAACATTAGTTTCGAAGCCAACGGAAAAAAAATTATTTACATAAAAATGTACTAGATTTCTTTATAATCAAGACTTTGGAACAATATCCTTAAAAAAATGTATCACGAAATAAAATTATCTATGGTCTGTTGGAGATGTCAAATTTTGGCGCGTTATTCGATGTCAGTCGTTTTTTTTTCTAACTTGCCAGTGCTGCAAGGGCTTTACGTCATCGTCTGGGCTCGCACGCCGGCCGGCCCGCGTTCGCTGAATTGGATTAAATTAAAAAGATATAATAAAAATTGAACGACGAACGCGCGAAAGTTTTTAATACCTATTATTATTAATTTATTATTTTATTAAAATAAACGAGAAAGTGTGAATCAATTGGCACGCAATAAACGTTTCTAGGATGTATTAATTAGTTTCACTCTCTTTAGACACGATATTTTTGCCGGTTTTGTTAAAAAAAAAACATTATGTCATAGACAAACGTACCTACACAAATGATTTGAAAATACAGAACATCGTAGTTACACTGTAATCATAGACAACGTAAGATAATTAACAATTAATCAAAAGTTTGTATGAGTCAGCGTATTGCGCGTTAGCTAGTCAATTGGTTCGTGTTCTAGATCTACTTGTGAGGTGGCAATCCGCCAGATGCCGCCTCGGATCCGCCTGTTAAATATAAACGTCCTTAAACTTGACTTAAAAATTAAATACAATGTTTATTTCACATGTCATATAGTACCGTGCAATTCACATATGGCCTCTTTACTAAACCTTACATACTTATGATTTACTTATCAAGACTGGCTGGAATCAATACATTTAATTGTTTCATTACACGACAGACAGTAGGGTAATTTATTCATTATTTTTTATCTATGCAGTGTTTAAAAAAAAAATTATAATCTACAATCCAGACACAAGATTCATTCAAATTCTAGACTGTGCCCGACTTTTTTCGCGTGGTAATTAGTTTTGGCAACATTTTTCCATTTATACTCCGCTCCTATAGATCGTAGCGTGATGTTATACAGCGTATGCACGCCTTCGATAAATAGACTATTCAATACAATAAGAATTTTTCAAATCCTACTAGAATTTTTTGCGATTAGCAAGTTCAAAGTTTTCAATTTTATAATATTGGTATAGATTTAAAGTTAGTTGTTATCATGGCATTTTTGTGGTGGCTTTTAACGGTTTCTCGTCAAGTGATAAGATACATAGAGGAAACTAGCTACGGATAATAATTCTCAGTAGAACCGTATTGGGGTCATATGCTATATCTAAGTGCAAGAAGAAATCAATGTTACGTCATTCGGTGTAACGCGACGCGGCCGACAAACATGTGGTTCGGTGCGTAAAATTGAATTCAAATAACACATGTGCGCCCCCTATCAATGCCAGAGGTACTATAAAATATTTACATCTCATTATTTTCTTCTGTTAGAATAATAGCGACAACAACGCCTCTAACACAGATATACTAGTTGCGATAACATGAATTGCTAGACCACGGTCTTGCGTTGTAAGAATGACGGACGGCAAAGATGTGTTGCGTCATCATTTTTGAAGGTAATTAACACTTCGACTTTCGTCTTGAAAGAATGTAGATATTTAACTAAGATTTTGTGGACGTAAACTATATGTTTCATTGAATAAAACTGCTTATAACAAGAATTGGAAACCACAGAGTAATTAAAGATTATGAGGACTCTGGGTGGACATACACGGACTGCTTCAAGCATGACTAGACTCAAGAAGTCTGATGAAGCTTGTTGGCTGTACACGGACTAAAGGTTGCTATCACGAGGTCACTTAATCGTGTACGTATTACAAGGTGAATTTTAGCTCTATTAACCATGTAAACCCGCGGTGTTTTTCTAGTTAATGATAGAGATAAGAGGACACCGTACTCCTTACAAATCAGTTGCACGCTGAGATAGGACGGATGGTGAGTTTTATTTGAACTACTGATACCTGTGTATTTTTTTACTATATTTCTCTAATTAATATATTACATTTTAAAAATATTATTAGATTTTATTTTAGTAAGTAATATTTATTTTACATTTACAGCTAAGCTTTAATCTTGTGCTAGGATCAAGTTTACGATAATATTCGAATGGCGGTATTCGAACTCTCGACCACGTGATCGGATGTTCTTAACCATTAGGCTATTGGCGCTTAAATTTTGATATCATCGAATTCGATATAATTGCAAATTAAGTACATTAATTAATACGTATTTTATTACCTTTATTGTGTGGTTTTTCCAGATTTTTTTTATCTTAAAAAAATGGGTTCACTCGACACGCCGACACATCGAAAGTTACTGCTATCTAACAATGAATATTGTACCTTATTTGTAAGAAAACAAAACTACGTTTTGATTGTTTCCGCATATATGATTCACCGTAGTTTCCAATGACGTCGAGTTATAAGAAAAGTAGCCCCTTTTAACACTTCAGCGGTACGGAAATAAGTTGTTCGTGGTCTCGAATTAATTAGTTAAAATTAGTTTTAAATTTGAAACCTTATTAATACCAAATCCTATAAAAAGAGATTAATAAATGTTCAATATATTGTCAAAACTTCGTCTAACACACTAACTAAAAATAACTTGTGAAACAAAAGTATGGCATTACAAAGTCAGTTACACACCTTTAATTTCAACTGACAATGACAATATTGTCTACACACGTTGGTTTAAATTTTAAATCCAAATGTTCAGTTAAAACTGAAGGTGTAGTCATAACGTACTGCGTAAAGTTTCATATCATATTTGTTTTTCATTAGACGAAGTAAGAGTCCATAAGAATCACCAATCTACATCCACCCACGACCATCGATGTTCGATATCATTAATAAATTGAAAAAACATTGATATTTTCTTTGAAGGACATATGGCATCATCGTTAACATTATGTCTTTTTTTTTAATAAAACTTAAAAGAAAGAGTGGAAAAGTCTTTGGCATTACCACACCAGGGAGAGAAAGAGCATAGAGTCGCCCAAAAAAAAAAACATTATCAGCCTATCATCATTACAGTCTCAAAAATGTCACTAAATCTCCATCAGTTGAATAACACTGTGACGTATGACAACAAACATTAATGAGCAATGATATAATCTGTCATGTGACGGATGCTGTACTGCCTAAGACCACGTACACACTCCTGAATAAAACACACACCGCTCTATTTGTACGTGGACGGTATTTAATTATATTTATAGACCAATGACATATTTACGTCGTTACACAAATCCTTAAAAGATTAAAAACATAAAGGGTATGTCACAAACTTTTAAATTTGTGTAAAAAGGTTGAGGTTATCAAACATTTTTCTTTTTATAAGTTCACTTTAAAATAAATCAAAAACCCTCGTAACTTGTACCCTATACTTAGCTATTTAGACTATCGTAATAATTCCATCGGAACAACGAATTGATTTAAAAAAAAAATGACATGCACGTCTCCTTACGTTATAAAATCGTCACAGAGTAAATAAATGCGGAGAGTTTTAAATCTCATCAAACAATCCGCGATGTTTCACGGTTATTCAATATTTATAAGTTTTACATATTCGTCAATGCCGTATTTTATCTGCACATCTCATAGGAGTGTCATTATTGAACATCGTGATTGTAGACAAGTACACGAGTGTAGACAGGACAGCGCAGCACACGGGTATGTCTTCACATTAAAATAATCATGATGTCCTTTTATACAAGTTTGTACTAAATATAGACATGTCAAACTATATTTTACTATAATTTACATCACCATCATCATCATATCAGCCACATATCACCCAAAGCTTGGCGCAGGCCTCCTCCAAATATCGCCACGGCCATCCAGGATGCGCCAGAAAAATCGACCAGGTCAGCCCATCCCGCTGGATGCCTACCCACGCTTCATCGACCTGTTTAATTTACATAAAAAATACAATATAACGAATAACAAGCCAGATTTTGTCACTCTATCTGTCAAAAAACCGCGCTAAAAACCTCATCCTCCAGTCATAGACTAATAGCACAGACCAAATAGCTTTTAAGATTGTAGAATATACTGGTATTGTTAAATGGCTTACACTATATACTATATTAATCCATTTACTTTATGCTTTTTATTGGTAATTACTACACATCTTCAGTTTTAACTGTACAGTTCAACTGTACAATTAAATCACACGGAAGAGAAAATATTAATTGTCATGTAAACTGTTCTCACTTTTGTTTTGTTCTGAACAGTTTAACTGTATAATAAATTTACTTTTGTAACCAATAGAATAACAGTTAAACTACACAGTTAGTGTTCGGTTAAGACTAATTGTGTAGCGGAGCTAAGAGATTGTCGCTGTCCTTTGTTCCTTTTCATTTGGGGTAGACTGAGAATCGAAAAAAAAACGATTTACTATTGATCATATATTACGAAGATAAACATTAACATATAAATGTGATTAGTTATTTAAATTTTACATTAAAATAAAAACTCAACTTCATTAGATTACATAAAGAAAATTCCTTGAACATGAAAATATTTTGTCCCCTACGTAATGTAAAAAAAATTCCATGAAAAATTTCATATTTCTTTCACACCACAGCATTCGTATACGTCCATCCCTTTCATGTGAGTGCATACAATAGCATAGCGGGCGAATTTACGCGCACACAACTCAAATAGCACTAATTAACCTTTTGCATATAAACTCAAAGTCTTAAATGCAACGTCAAAACACGCCTCGTAAAGGATGATTGTATTTTATTTAGGATCAATGACCTTGGCAATAAAAACTCCTTGGATCACTTAAAGGACTGAAAATACTGTGTTTAAGAGCCCTCTCAGTGCCTCAATAGATGGTTATAATGCGTCACTTTTTAATACCACGGTCGCAAATAGAATTTAATTCAATGAAGGTATGAAAGCTTGATCGCAATTTACTTAGAAGTGATATAACTAAAAAAAAACACACTAGCAATGTTATAAAGTATTTACCTTCGAGTTATATTACTTAACGTATCAAGTAATTAAATCCGTGAAGCGAATAATTTGAACACATTTTTAAAGAAATTACGCGAACGGAAACACATCCAAGACAGATAAAGTTAGTGTGGAAGAGCAATAAACTTCTTTGTTTTTCTTCTTTCTTTTAATTGGAATTACATTTGAATTTCAAACAACAGATGGCCAGTATTTAATGTGCACACAAAATAGGTCGTACGTTAAAATTATTCAAAGTTTATCATTTAATCGGTTATTATAATGATTGAAAAGGTATCAAGTAGCCTATGATACCTAGATATCTAGGATACGATGCAAGTGAGCGGCATTTCAAGGCGATATCTGTCAATTATTAAACGGGGGTTGTGCTTGATAAAGGTCAGTTTCAACTGGCGAAACACCCGTATAAACTTGTGATGCTGCAAAAGCAGAGGGTACTTCTCTTTGAATAGATTTTAATTAAAAAAAATAATAATATTAATTAGTACACTCCCTAGCAGGCTACGCGCTTTTTATCGGTCTATAGTTATTCGAGTTGTTTGAAACCAAAATCATATTACACCGGTAATTGGTCTACGGCCTTTGGTCTATTGTCTATAGACTTTAGTCTATGGTCTAATGTCTATAATCTATTGTCCATGGTGCAAGGTCTATGGTCCAAAGTCTATAGCCTATGGTCTATGGTCTCCCATACATGTTTTTACTGATAAGTGCCCGAAAGATTTAATCTGTGGTTACTATACAAAATTTTTGTATAAATTTGTATGGAGATGCCTTCTATTAACGTAGTATTATGTATTAAATTTATTTATTTTCGACGTTGTCGATGCTGCATCGTGTATCTTTGAATTTATCCGATAATTTTCGATTATCTATCTTGAAGATTTTTGTCGGTCGGATAATGTTGATAAAATAATGTACAGGCGCGTGGCTGTAAAAGTAACTTATCATTACAAACAATTCGTAATAATAGCTAAAGAAAATCGATAAAAAATCATTTAGTGTGGGGTTTCACTGCCGATACAATAGTACAATTTATTGATGCAATCGCTCAAAAAGTAGTAAGGACGTAGCGCTAGTGATAGAAAAATTGAGAAGCAAAAGGTTATCGAAGAGATGATGAACAAATAAACTAGAAGGTGAGATTCAATGTGGATGGCTGTAAAGGTAGATGAAGACCGAAGAAGGTGTGGATGGATTGCGCGAAACGGGATATGCGTAGGAAGTGTGTGAGTTCAGATGACGGCTGACAGATGTATGGAAGCGTGGTGTGCCGACCCTCCATAAGGAAAAGGGCAGGTTGTATATAACGAATATGTCGCAAAATGTACTTTGTATGAAATATTTCTCGTTCCACTCATAGACAGTTGTAATCTAAAAACCTTGACACTTGTATGCATAAGGCGGTCAACTAAACAAGGCTGCAATCGTAAAAAAAAAATTGTCTATTCTCAGCGTAGACGGGCTAGAGACGTATGCCAAGAGAACGCTCGAATTGCATCAGACGCAGGTAACTGGCAGCCCCTCTCACCCGAAATGTCAATATAGTGCTACCGACTCACGTGGCCCCGTACGACAGACAGTTACCGCAATTTATTCTATTAGAAAACTTGTAAAACTTACTTCGATATAGAAAACGAGTTATACAAGACATCTACATTTCGGCGTGGATTTTGTGACATTGACAGAGGGCGCTAAATGTCATTGCAATTTAAATTCACTCTTGGCCATCGGGTCAGTAGAGTGTGTCGGACTATAGTCAATGCAAACACTGTCAAAGCGCGGACAGAAACTTGCTCGGTTGCGTTTCTAGAAAAAAAATATTTACACTTTGAATGTTAACTTACATTCTTTCTTGGACAATTGTGACTTTACTTACTAGAAGGAGATAAAAAACTTCAACTTTAGCAGAGCTTAGTCACCAAAGATAACTCAAATGCGGATGTCAATAATTAGTTAATAGTCAATAATAGGTTAGTCAGTTGACACAATTGATTCTTCAAATATAATCTGAACCTCCAATAGTGTAACAGTTCTGGGCACGGGGGGATCTAGCGGTCGTGGATTCGAATCCCTCCATTTGACTGTTGTCGTGAAGCATATCCTAACACAAGCTTTTTCAAGCTTACCAGGAATGGTTACAAGAAGTATTAGGAAATAAATGAAAATCTACTAATATTTTAAGAATAAAGAAAATGTCTTAACAGAATTTTATAATTATTACAGAATATAAGCGCGTGAAAATTCCCCTAAAATAAGAATATTTTATCGACATTTAAAGAAATTTATTTAACTGTAACGAATACATTTTTATAAATGAAATTATTGTAATTCTGTAAAACTAAAAATGCAACTAAAAGTCGATGCCAAAAATAGATAAATGCGCGGTTTATTCATGTCGTTACTTAAGGTAATGTGGAGAGTGGAAAATATAAAGTTACTCTATAGGAAAATAACAATGTACGATTTTTCCGTCAAACCAACAACAATATAATTATAGAAAACGACACATTTTTTTATAAGTGGAAACGTAATCACGCAACTTAATCATAAAATTTCCATAAAACGAGGTAATTAAAACACCAGCTACCGAGAGGTGCGCGGCCGCTGGCACCCGGAGTGGAGGTCAAACTCGGATGACTTCGGTAGACAACAGGTGGGAGATGGGCGACTTTTTACTTATAAAAAAATAGTAGGCTTTCCAGTGGACGCGTGACGTCCGCGTGACGTACGGCGGGCGCGTCGAGGCCCGGCCAATGGCGGCGTTTACCGCCCCATATATACTTGAACCGGCGACCGAACGACTCAAAGTTTAAACGCACGCTGTTCAGTTCGCACGAGTGTGTTCAAAGTGACCGTACCCGCCGTCCACACTGCGCTCGCCGTTTGCCGCTCGCCGCCCGCCGCTCCATCCGCACTACGGACGCGCGAAAGTGTTTTGTGTACACCGTTCTCTACCGTATAAACTGTGAGTAGAATCATTTGCACTGTATGTCGGCGGTGGCCGACGCCGACGCCGACGTGTCCAGCGCGGCCGTAACCCGACGCCCGCGGCCGCCCGCAGCCCGCCGCGCGGCGCGCCTGTCGCCGCCGGCTCCTCTTCCACATCTGATTACGTCGCGGTCGCGCTGGACACGCGTGTGACATACGGTTTTTTTTTAATTTAATTCCGGCCTTGATTTTTTATAACCGACCAGTGACATAATACAGTTGCATTCGCAACCGGCCAGTACGTTCGTATATTTTTGGTCATTTAAGTTTTGTTGCATAAGCGTCTTGTTTGCTTGTAGTTCGTATTTTATATTGGTTGGGTTTATCTGGACATCCATCTTTATCTGACCGCGATCTTCTTTATCTCTTACGCGAATCGCACGACAGCCGATAGGCGGGATAAAGTTATCACGGCGACATTTCACATCCCGAGAAAGGTAATCATTTTTTTTTATATAATCTGTCAGACATTATCGTTATCTTAATCTATCTAGGAATTCGCATTGTATTTAAGAAATTTTATGCACTAAAAATATTATTCACTTATCTATTTACAAATATTGACATTTAGTTTTGCATTTAATACTGTATAGATATTATTCGATCATTTTCTTTTAATATGTCTGTGATTTGATAAGTAAAAGAATTTCGTAATTACCTGTTGACTCTATCCTCCGGTACGTGGGGTCTCTTATCTTTACTACATCTATAACTATGTATTTATTTATATATTAGCACCTTATCTCCTATGTGTCAGTAATCCAACATAACCTGGTCATACGAGCGATGCGTGATACCATTTTGATAAAGTATTTTGACGTCTCTTTAATCTTTTCCATTGCAGTATTATAACCATTACTGTCAATATGCAAAAATTGAAACAATTTTATGACAATATTTTTCCAAATCGAAATAAGTACTTGGTGGCCAGTGTCAAACCTATTTTGTAGAATATATACTCTTTCTACTAAAGAGGTTGGATACGTAAATCCTTACTCAACAGTATTCTATCCTGAGTTTACAATATACAATTTACACAAAAATATATTGTTATCTCATTTTTTTCCAAGTTAAGGAGAGAGAGAACAATACATATGAATGTTTCTGCAATGGACCCCCGAAGCAAACAAGTGTAATAAAACTTTGACAGTACATGAAAGTTGAATTCTTTTTTTTTAAGAAATTGTGTTCTAACATGTCACTGGCTGTCAATAAATGATAATTGTGGATTAGTTTTGGAACATTTCAATGTTCAAATTTATGAAAAAAAACATGTGTTCTTTATAAATATTTGATTACAATCTTATAAACGTAAATTTGTTTTGTATAGATTAAAAAGAAATTGTGACAAACAATTTCTTTTTTAACGTAGAGTTTGTAGCGTAATTTGAAAAAGGAACTGAAAATCGCGCGTTGTAATTCAAATTCGAAATTTGAATTGTTCTAAAAGATTACGAATTTTTAGCCTATGCATTCGTCCGCGAAAACATGGCCGATGTATTTGTTGAACAATTATTATCTTTGAGTCACTGACGGACATAAATCGGATTCAAGTATGCATTAGCAATAGTATACTTAGCAGATGCCAACTTTAAGCAATACTTGATATATTTATTACAGTATAAAGTGTCAAACGAGGATGTGATCAAATAAATTCTTCAGAGTAGTGACCATAGACATCCGAATGCAGACTGCTTTATTTAATATCTTATCCTTTTGGTTCTTAACTTCTATTACGATAAAACCATTTGTTTCTTTTTTAATTGAGTTTGTAAAATGCTCATAATTATTTGACACGACTTATATACCGTACGGTTTAATGTCAATACAAAAAAGGTTTCAATACAATTTCTTTTCATCAATAAGTCAACGGTGGACAAATTCTAGAATTATACTTACGTAACACGGTCCCTATGTAAACATAAGTAACGCCAAATTTTACAAAGATACGAACATATAACTCGAATTCTATTTATTACATAGTGATGAAAATTATTTAATACTTATTTGTATTATACTTTAAGAAAAAATGATAAAATAGCAAAATTTCGATAACTCTATTATGACAAGGCTAGCATAATTTTTAGCGATGTCTCATCAAAAAAAAAAAACGATTACAATTTTTTTTTAAACAATTGTAATTGATTAAAAACTACATGTTAGTCAAAGTAAGGATTTACTTTCTTAATATGCATTGATATCACTTAATACTGTATCCGTGACCCGCGGTGACGTTCCGACCACTTTCAATGTCGTGGTTCAAAAGACATCAACGATATTTCACTGATAATTGTTTTTTTTTTTACCTACCAAATAAAAATTACAATTCTTCGATATGTTTTATATTAAACAATAATAAATTGACTTTTTACATATATATTTTTTTTAATCTTAGTATTTTTTGTTAATTAATTAATATTTTTTGAAATACTCCTGGTAAGATTGAAAAAGCTTGTATTAACATATGGTTCACGACAATAGTCGAATGGCGGGAATCGAACCCACGACCGCTATATCGATAGTCAGTACACTTAACCATTAGGCTATTGGCGCTTCATAATGATAAATGATATTGCAAAAGAAAATAGTAGAGGGTAATTATTTGTTAATTAAATTAATTAAAAAAATAATACTATTTAATGTAAAATATTGACATTTGTATAAAAGATTTTTAATATTATTTTATCACTAAGATAATTAACATGATTCCTTATTTAAGTCTGTCATGCAAATTTGAACTTTATTGTCTCATGTATAAAGTTGACAATCGCACTGTGTTCGTCGCTGACATTCTATTAATCTCGATCAATCGCTGACAACGTTGAAAGTTTTCGCCTTGACTCAATAATAAATAGGAAGTTAGTTAATTTAAGGCAATTTTATTGAACATAATTAAATGAACGACTTAATTCTAAGACATAAAATAATATTAGTAGATAACTAAAACTTTCGTGAGATATTTCATTTCTATTTTTACAAACGGCTTAACTCACGTGTAACTCCGTGTCAGAACCGACTAGTTTCGAACCCATCGGGGGCTCATCTTCAGGATGAGTGGGATTGGTACTATACCGAGTTCGCGACCCCTCGCTCACTGATACAGTCCCACTCTCTGAAGTAGAGCCTTCGAAATCATTAAGCGATTATCGTACAAAATATAATCATAACTTGATTTAGAGTCTTGTTCGAAATCCGGCAGTAATACATATTAAATAAATATCTTAACATCATTAATTAACTTTAACTGTGTCTTGTTCATCTGATCCCGTACTGTCTTTAACACGCTCGCTGCGACATCAATTTTTGCGTACTTTCGTCCCTACTGTACGAGGTGTTAACGACCTGCTCCGTGACTAGACGTTAGTGCGACACGCGGTCCATTAGACCCCACCTCCTTTTATAAAGTTATGCCCTTCGCACCACAGGGAAGTTGCATTAGGAATGAATTAGGCCTCGTTTCGCAGTGAACGTGTTAATAAAAAAATATGAAAGTTGACATGGATGTCATCATTATATCTTATTACGTATCTCCAGAACAATTAAATGAATATTGCTAGAACTCGACACAGACGTACAACAACTGGATGAACGTATAGGCAACTAATTAAGATTTTTCCTAATTAGGTCCGTACGCAGTTGCGGGTAAAAACTAGTTTGAAATATATTGTTTTCCATTTATATGTACAAAATAAACTTATTTCTTTTAAATAAAACAAAATTTTGTGATGGTAATACGTTAATCTTCATTCTTTACCATTGTGAAGGCGCGCGTCAAAAGTCGTATATCAAAATCTTCGAAGTATGCTATTAACAATGTCTGCAAACCTTCAGAGTTAATATTTTCTTGTCTATGAAATAAAATTGGTATACATACGTGTGCATACAGCGTGTCGGCATTGCGTATGCCGGCACGACGGCGAACCGGTCGGAATCACTTGCACCGCACTGGGTTAATAGTTCTGGCATTTCCACGAGGGTACAATTGTATTGTAGAGCAGTGGATAATGCAGTGGGTGTTTGCAAGCGAGACAGATTCCGTAGACAAAGATACATTTGCGATATTACTAGTAAAAATATCAAAATACGTCAATTTTTTATCTAAGAAAAGGGGTTAACGAACGGAATAAAGTGGTTATCATCGACACCCATATCTATGGGAATCTATCCATAATACCAGACAAACAGCAGATATGTTTTCCTCCTTTAAAATTAAAATAAATGAATAAATGATATATCTATAGTTATAGTTGGTTATATTGATATATAGTCAACCTACTATTATTTTCTTTGGCTCTGTTCTGTTTCGGCGTGGTCGTACAATAGCAGTACCACACTGCTCTGTGTCACCATCCCGCGTGTGAAACTAGCATTACACGAGACTGGGGTAATTGTAAATGCAGTGATTTGGTAGTCTGACTCTCATTGTTCCAATTACCTGTTACTCCATTGTACTTATTCCGTGTTGGGTAACACAATGCCCTTCATATAAATATTTTCTTGTCTAACCCTTTGCAGGTTACACCTTGTCTGGCCACTGCTGGATAAGCCTTGCCCAAAGCCTTCCACAGTATGCCTTTGCCTATCTTTATTGTTATTATTTGAATAAATATAACTCGCTCGTTTCTTAGTAGGAGACAACGTTACTAAGGTCCAATGTTTTAATGTAATATTGTTTTAGTAAACGATAAACATTTTTTATATCATTTCATTTCAATAAAAGAATTTTTGAACATCAATTATTTCGCAATTCCGAACAATGCGTGACCCATGTCGTTTTATTAGAATTTCTTGTCCTCATCGATTGTGTTTTGTTCAACAAATACGAGACGAGTCACACACTAACCCCTAAGGTAATGAGTCAGGGCATCCTTAGACAGTTGGATTCCACAGACAAGGAAGAGATAGCCCAGTGACAAAGAAATTACAACAATAAAAAAATTAGTCACATCTGGCGGCCGGCCAGCGTCGGAAGGACGCGGGACAATGGACCTGGGAAACGGGCGAACACGTAAGCTGCCGACTGTGAAGTTTGGATGAATACATTGGCTTTTAATTGGGTTTTTTTATTATATATAAACAATCATAGGCATCAAATAGTAAAAAAATACAAATATCCAAGTTTTGTTAGGAAATTATAGAAAAGATAAATTATCTAATGTTTTTAGTATTTACCATATTGAATCCGAAGCAAGCGTAATATCGTTTAAGTTACCAAAGGTACAGCTTTATCCGTTCAACTGAAAGTTTTTGTACAGTTAAGTAAGTTAAGTAAAACGCCAATAGCTTCATGGTTAACAGTACGGACTTCCACTCACGATCGAGAGGTCGAATCCCGACATTCGACTATTGTATACCATAAACACAAGCTAGTTGGAGTGGTAAAAGAAATATTAGTGAATTAACAAATATCTGCTAATACATTTTTTTTTAAATAAAAAAAAATGAACTCAAGTCTGCAGTTAGCGCGCACAATCAGCCGAAGCAGTAGCATTGACCTTAATGCGAAAGCGACGGCCGCTTTGATGTACTTAATGGACGTTCTAACTACAGCAATCATCTCGGCTGCCAGTACTCGCCCGCACGCTGTCTTCGTTCTTTATACTCTACGATCTACTCTAGAGTGTAATTCTGAATTTAGGAAACTCATACGATGTATTCATACTGTTGTCACCCTTAATATAGCTGCAAGCTGGACGCAAAGCAGTAAAAAATCTCGACGTAAGCCTTCCGACACCTACAACTACGACTTGACTGGATCTTTAAGACTATGTTTGGATTAGCGAGTCGTCTCAGATCCCACTCTCGGAGACAGCGAGGTACCCCATCGATGGATGCGTCACGGAGGACGTCAATATAAGGCTCGGAGCCCTTTCGTTGAGACGTCAGCTGATGATGTTAATGGTGTACGATGTTCATTTGTTTTGATATCCTAACCCGCCGATGTTCAAATTATTACTCTGAATATACGTACGAATTATGAAGTTAGTTTGTATTCGTCGTTCCCTTAAGTTAAGTTGAGTGTTCACAATGTTTAGTCGCGTATTAACGACGTCTAATCAACATTCAGTCAGCCAGAAGCAATGCACCAGTTGGGAACGTCGTATGAACACTGCTGAAGAAGTTGAGCATCGCCTCACGCGTAGTTCCTTTCGACTATATGCGGTTTTATAATTGTAAATAGTCTAGGAACACAGTTTAAGCTTCCAAAAAGGCGTAGAAGATAAACAAAAAAAAAATAACTACATCGAAAGTGGACGCGTTGCGTTAATGATAAACAAACGAACGAGCACTTTCTAGATGAAAGTTAATAAGGTTAGGTATAACGCGAAAGTGGAGGCAGAGACATATTTGTTAATGATTGTTGCATGCGTGAAATTGGTCAAAATTATATTCACAATACACGAGGCGACATTGTCAAATGACCGCGCTACCCACGGGATTCGAATCCACGATCTTTTACATTTATCTTTTATTGGTTTATGTATCTCAAATTGAAAGAATAAAAGGGATGAACAAAGACGATAAGATGGTAATTATAATAATTATAACATTTTAAATATAACTTAGAAATATTTCCTTATGGTTTCCTCCTGCAATATGACTGTGTCGTGCTGCACTGACTTCCTGTAACTTAAGATACTAATGTTTGCAACAAATACATCATCGCTAGCTCAATTTACGTCCCAACTGAGGCTCGGAGCCTACTCTATTAGGGGTGACTAGGACATAGTCAAGGACCTGAGTGAGCTGCAAGTCCAAGACTGGGTCGTGATGGCGCGAGATCGAATTGGTTGGAGACGTTTGTTGCCGGAGGCTAAGACACGCTTCGGGTCGCTGCGCCACTCTTGTTAGTTTTTTTTAGTTAGGACATAGTCAACGCTGGCCCAGTGCACTGACTTCGCACATGGGAGGCTAAAGTTTTCCGCAACTCCACGACTAGCGCGTATTTTGCGCGAGGGAGACCATGGATTAATTCAGCCAACCCAGCTCTCCGAAGAAACCCAGCAACCATTTGATATTGCTGGCGATCTCCGGGAGTGATCTCAGCGAGCCGAGATGCCGAGCTCTGTATTCGGTCACAGCTGGGCAGTGCTGTATGACTTTGCACATATCTGTGAACCACAGAACATAAATATATGTTAATATGAAGCTTTACTGACGTGAAAACATCATAGTTAATACCGGAAATGCTCTATAATGCATTTAAACAGCATACTTAATATAATTATTTCCTAGTTTCGTATGAATGTTGTCTATAAAAAGTCATTTGAGTTGCGTCCGACAGAGGTCAGCACATCTCTCATTAAACAATTATCATCTTATCTCTCCTTGGAGAAATCCGACTAGTGTACTGCGTAGCGACGCTATACACGGACGGTGCGATCAGTTGGCGACATTCGCCATACACGAACCACTATTTGCATGAGACAATGACAACGATGTTTGTTAAAAGGTATCTTAAAACGGCTTCATAGATTTGGATGAATTTTGGCGTAGATCTAGAACATAGTAGGGAGAAAAATTATTCCTGCATCATTCTAAACAACATAATATGTTTTTAATGTGTGCAGATTCCAGTAGTCTTAGATACGTAATCTACAGATGGTGTATTTCATGCAAGGCGTTTAATGGTGAATCGATTTTCCAAATATCATTTTGTTTTGTATTGACAACATTGAAGGAGTTTATCCTAAAAAGGCTTAAAAGGTTTTATTTCTCTTTTGTAACCATCGTTTACTTATCTACACTTACGGTAATATGTTTTCTTTATTAATTATAGTCATTATTTAATTATAATAATAGAAAAGGTCAACAACAAATGTTGGAATCCCTTCCTGCAGGGTCGGCTGATAATGATATACAATTTGCATTTCCTGACACCAAGTACTTTTGCCGCTGTACTGTGCAACAACGTATAATTGTGACTGTTTTCTTTACGCTTGATGTCACCGGCGAATCGTGAACACCGTCAGTTTACAATTTAACCTAATTATAATCGCAGGCGTATAGCGAACGAATTTGTTTACAAATTCACGTTATGGAATAGCCTGTCCTCGGCCCTATTTCCAAACTTGTGACCCCGCCGTTCGTTCGCCCCATTCTCTTATAAAAAGTGGTTTATTCGACAAACAGTAGTGACATGTCATTTGGTAGTTCTATGATCCATGAGCGTTTGTTATCCAAATAAGCCGGATGATGCTGTATCCGCGCAAATCATGTACTTCGAGAACAATTTGAAGCGACAATAGCCCAATGGTTATAAGTACAGACAAACGATATAGCGATCGTGGATTCAAAATTCCGTCATTCGACTATTGTGAACCATATTCTAACACGAACTTTTTCCATCTTACCAGGAATGGTTACAAGAAATATTAGTAAATTAACTAAATTATACTAATATTGTATTAAAAAAAAAAGTGTATTCAGAAGAGTAGAAGTCCGGCGCATCAGGCAGTTCTTGCCAATTAGGATCATATCGTTAAATATAAATAGAGCCTTCAAACAGTAATGTTTATCTATTGCGTGGGCATCATAAAGCCTTCCCTAGCTTATCGGAATCATTAACTTTATTACATTATTACTGACAAATTGCATTACAACCTATATACTTGATTACTCAGAAACCGATATCTCATCTTGTATATATGACAAATGATGAGATTAAATGTAGGCTATAAAGCTAGAGGAAGACTGGAGGTGGGGATTGTGTGAAAGAGGATATGAGTAAGAGTTCTTATATGAGCTGACAGAGATGTACGGAGAACATACTGTGCCGACTGTGTAAGAAAAAGGGCAGTTTGATGATTTTCATATGATATCAATTGAATAATTACATCATATATTAATAAGCTTTCTTTAAACCTCCGTATGTGACCTATACGTGAAGTATTTCATACCAGTTTGATATCTAATCGAGAGTTCACTTTCCAAATGTCATTTTATATTGTAAACGAGCACACTGAGAGAATTTTTTTCAACAAAAGGCTTCAGGAGGCGTCCTTTACGTTTTATTCTTGTACTCCGAAGGCTATATCCGAGGCCGATACGGGATAAATACTAGTTAGACATAATATTTTAATTTTTAATAAAATATATAATACGATATGAAGTTAGTGAAGCGGTGCAGGTCGGTGGACGAGCGTATGTGTACTGCTTCCGACGCACGCACGCGGCGTTTGGCAATTAAGGAAGTTGCCCATTACCCTTATTACGCACAAATGCAATTAGATTTAAGTCTTAAGATATAGGCGTTTCTTCACGTAGTAGGTCAGAGCTGCATTTCAAACGCTGCGTGCGTCAGTGTTGCGCAACTGTCTGTAACTGTGTATAAACGTTTGCAATTTTATTAATACATTCAATTAACAAAATTGAAGTATCTGTATTTAATTAAAAATTAATATTTCGGCGGTTGAGTTACTTATAAAGGAAAAATACAATTTTTAAAATGACCGTTTCCGTCCGGAAACTGGCGTTTGTTCCGTAACAATGATATCGCAAAGTTTATAAAAAAAAATATTTTATTGTCAAAGCAAAGCCAATTGGCTTATGCTATATTTTCCTTTCTTACACATGTAGTTTCAAATTTACTCACCCACTAAGTTTAATAGCGTAATAATATCAATCAAACCAAACGTAAGTGTACGGCTATTTTGTAAAAAATAATTATTACACGTAAGTATAGATTAAGAAGGCTTAAGATACAGATGTAATACGAAAAGTTTGACAGGAAAGAGTTTTATTGTCATGCGTCATCACCAATATGTCTGTAAATCTGGAAGTTACTTTAATTAACTCGCAATCTTTATTATTACGCTTCCTCTTACATTTTGTATCATAAATTTCTATAAAGTGCGAATATTTTTTTTTACACAATAATCGACTTTAAAAATATCTCACTTAAGGGTTGACTTAGCTTACATGTATCCCCGAAGACTGCGACAAGGTTAATATTTCCATCTATAAAATAAAAATTTATTTTAAATAAGAAAGTTTGGATGTATGGATGGATGTTTGTTATTGTGTATCTCCAAAACGGCTTCATAATCTGGAAGAACACATAGGCTACTGGTTTTTTTTTAATCCACACAGACGGAGACAACAGGAAATAACGACTCTTCACTTACGACGTACTTAATAAGAGATTTTATCGATAAAATAATATCAACGCCTACCAAAAAGATTTTTTTTTAACAAAAAGGTTTAATGAACATTCCATTATGGTGACTCTTTGATGACGACATTGTCAGCAGAACGTCTACATGGGTCTTGATTGTGTTATAACCTCTTGTAACTTAAAGACTTGTTTCAATGTGGTTAACTTTGTTTTCTATTTACCTAAAACTGTTTTCACTCTAATAGAGGGCGCACCAAACCTGTCCCTCAGATTGATATAAGTTCCGACATTTCAGGCATCTAGGCAGTTAGGTCTAACCATAAATAAATAAGTTTTAGTTCTTTTAATCCTCTCCATTACCGAAGGTTGGCTAGCTCAGCGAACCCATGTCCTGTGCCAGTGTTCAACGCTAGTAATGGTAGTCAACTCCCGGAAACACCTTTGATTGTCTTATTCTCCCAACGCGGCTTCCACCTTCTATAAAGAGTGTTACATTTGTTTTTTTTTAATATTTGCACGCGTTGTTTTTAAACGCAGCGTTTAAATAAAATTGTTTCAAATTAAGGTCATGTTTATTACACTCTTCACAGTAATCAATTAACCGTCACTAGAAAATACGATCATCATAATATAATTTAATAACACTATAACGTTTATTGTCTTTACGACATTTATATATGCTAATTTATTTTATTATGTATAGCAAAATATTCCATGCCAAGTAATACATTTGTCCAACATGAAGAGAATCTTTTTGAATACCTGGAGTACAATTAGAATTATTGTCCGTTTCGAAATATCAACAGTCTTTGTCTCCCCACTGGACATAGACTTCCACAATGCCTCCCACAGTCCGCGGTCCTCCTGCATCCAACGACATCCCGTCCACACTAAGTCGTCGGTCAAACTGGAGAGATGGGAATATCAATCGATTAGAAATAGTCAATGTTTTTTTTATCACAGAAATGAAAGGCGTAAAGTGGATGTTGTTCAGCGTTTTCCAGAGAACTTTCCAGAGAACCTGGAAGACCAGAGAACCTCGGAGCTCAAGTTCCAGTCATCTTCCCTTTTCATTTCATTTAAGACAAAAGGATGGATAGATATTTGACCTCTTCAGGGATGAGGAATTTATGAAGAAGAACTACACTCGTTCTGTACGTTGCCTGCTATATCCATCTAACGTCATCGTCAATTTTATGGTGATGTCTGTTGGTTTCTACTTCGCTCTCAGCGAAATTAGAAGACTGTTTATTCCTATACCATCTTTTACTATAAATAATTTAACAACTGCCTGTTTTTTTTTCCATTTAGTCGCTTTTTTTTGTTACTTAACGCAGATGGTTATTTTGTTTGCTCGACCGACGCCTGCGGAGTTTGTTGAATGCTATAAAGAAAGTTGTAGTTTCTTACAAGAATTTAATGTCAAAATATGACGTAGAAATGTGATGTCAACTGGTCAGTTCAGTGGAACGCGACTTTTTGCAAACTTTTCCCGTTTGAACTGAGCTCGTGCGCACTTGATAAGGATCTGGCGGTTATCTTTACTGTTACTGAACTGAACGGAACCGTTTGGAATTCCGAGAGACACATTTGGTTATGTTTTTCAAACATTTGGTTAAAGTGTTTAGTTAAGAATGTGTTTGTATTTCTTGAACACTCATTTAACGTTTTAATTTTTTTTTAATATTTCACTCAAACATAAATATAATATTCTAAGTAATGTACAGGGTTATCAAAATTGCTAGACATATACATAATATAGAACAGTTAATAAACACAATTCACGCCCGTTATTAAAAGGGGAAGGCAAAGGAGTTGGCGAAGATTTCCCGCTATAATGTCCGACTTAAAGATAAAAAGGTGACCTTTATATAACAGATAAAGGTTCTAGATTGCAGGTTGTATTTCTACGGGACTCTCTTAATGGTCATTTAACAAACTGTAACTTTGTGTACTTGTCAGTACAGTAATTATTTAACAAATTACCAAATAAAAAATATGAAATGTGATAATTTTAAGGGAAAAAAAAACGTTTTGCAATATTTTAATCTGATCGTTATCTTAACATGTTTAAAATTTAATTTAACGTATATTACGACATAAAAGCCTTTGTGTTTTTTTGCCAGAAGTATTATTTAACTAATTATAGCGCCTTCAAAGTCGGAGATGAACAACTCGCTAATATGTACTGCAAATTGTCAATACAGCAACATGTTTAAATTCGACAGATCATCATGATGTCACAAATATCGACAGTAGAGAAACCTATCATTTGCCTTATTACTAACCCTGTATTTTTTGTGTCAATTTTACTTTGTTTATATTATTAAAATAAAGTAACTGAACTATACAGGGGTAACATTGAGTACTTTTCTTTTAAATATACGCTGAAGAAGTCTCGGTGAACCATCAGCGGACATGTTGCAAAACGCAATACATATCAACTATTAACCGACAAATTTATTAGTAATTGTTTCTGTTACATTTATAAAACATGTAGCCAACCCTATGAACATAATACATAATGTTTTCCGGCTGTGGAAGCTCACGGTTAGAAACAGCGTGTAATATACGAGTGTGTTCGTCAGGTCGCCTGGCGGTGGTCATGTTCAGCATCTGCACCGTGGTCCTCGGCATCATACTGTCCTTCGTGCCCTGGCTAGACTACATCATATTTAGAGTGAGCATTTATTTTTTATTTTTTTTTAAATTAGTATTAGTCTTTACCTAAATCTCCAGGTTACCTCTAACTGTAAACTATTTATGTCATTAACGTCGACTAATGGAAACAAATGAAATTTTAAACATAAAAAACTCACGTGAAAGTAAAAGTGTCAAGAGTTCGAATCTGCTCGTCTGTTGTAAACCATATCTCAGCAGCCTTGAGTTTAATTGAAGAGGTAAAAGAATTAGAAAATGAATGAAAATTTGCTAATATTTTCTTAAGAAAATAGTTCGGGCAGACATCGAATCTAGGACCCTACCCCTTGCGTCTCGTGCATTAATCTGAGGATGTGTCCAGGAGTTGCGACTGTGGAACGGCTCGCTGAGCTGCAGCTACTGGCAGCGGCCGGGCGTGCTGCGCCTCACCAAGGTCTACATCTTCAACGTCACCAACCCTCACGGCTTCATCGAGCATGGAGAAAAACCGAAACTCGCTGAAGTCGGACCCTTCGTGTACAGGTAGGCTCTCATCAAACATGGACTTGGTTGCTCTGTATACATTGCATACTTAATTACTAGCTATTATTTTTTGCCTAGAAATGTGATTTTTGTTTTTTTTTCATGTTATTTAAAATTAACTTAACTGTAATAGTTACAGTTTTATTCTAATCTATTTAACTATATACATTATAACTAAAAATAATATAAACTAAACTTAAATATAATACAAACTTCCAGCGTGACGAACTTCATTCATAAAGTAAGAAAACAGTAAATATTTACAGTCATAGATATATAATCAATAGATTCATAATTTGGAGAAAAAAATAAAGCATCAAATAGGTCTTTTTTAAAACGCCAATTACCTCAGTCCTATTTGCAATACAAAATGACATTTCAAAAATTGACACTCAATTAGACGCCATGTTTATATTTCTCGTTTCGCTTCGTCTCATCTACAGTTCAATTTGTGCAAACATCAAACGTAACCATATAAACATATCAATAAGCTATTAAATATTTAAATTTATTCCTTTGCATCACAAACAAATTATTATTTCATATTCATCGTCGACATAATCTCACTAAGAACATATAGGCCACTAATTACGCGGAGAGGCGACTCTTGAACCGAAGGAAAACATCGTGATGCCATCGAAGAAGCAAGTCAAAGATATGTTCGTAGACAATGCACTGAACCAGCGTCTTTGACCTAGTCACCACCAATAGGTAGGCTCTGAGCCTCACAGTGGAGACGTACAGTGAGCTGACGACGCAGACACGAGCGACATCTAGGGTCTCCTAAATAGATGTAACATTTGTATATAAACTAAGATAATGTAAACATTATAGCAAATATGGTACGCAATAAATCACAAAACAAAACATAGACAGAATACGTATTATGAACGTTTCAAAGGGTTACTTACAAAGCAAAGTTCTTTAAACTGTTAGTGAATAGATAAACATGTTAAGTCTAGAAATATACATGGGTTCTGACTGCAGGCATAACATGCAACGAATAATAACAATATATGTTCCCTTAACAACTTGCAGTCGACGCGACTCCGAGCCGAATTAAAGAAAAAAACGGTAGTTTATGTTCTTCCAGCTGTTCCGCTTTGAATTTCTTCGTAGACATTAGCATGTATCACGATGTTTTCCTTAAGATGTACTTAAATTTCAGTCAACTCCATTAAAAAAAACAAATTGGGACGGAACCCAGACCTGTGGATAGCGATTCCGGTGTCGAACCACCGCGCCACCGACTCGCTTAGTTACCTAACTCGTTTATTTCAGAGAGGACATGGAGAAGGTGAACATTAAGTTTCATGACAACGACACCGTGACCTTCCAGCACAAGAAGATCCTGCGCTTCGTGCCCGAGCTGTCCGTCGACAAGACGCAGAAGCTGCTGGTGCCTAACATACCGCTGCTGGTGAGATCTAACACTATACAGAACAAAAACCACGGATACATCGCTTGCCGGCGATTATGTTTCGTTCAAATACGACGTGGGGGCCTGCAAGAGTAGAGTGAAGGCGCTTACTACCTACCACTTACTACCGCGTACCATTCGTCCTCATATAAGTTGCATCCATTTAAGCTTCAGCATTATAAAATACTTAATTTAATATTCGAATAAAAATATCTAGTTCGTCTAAAATGGTTTTTTTGTATCAATTAAAAAAGACATAGCAAAAAATTCAATTCCCACAGCGCACTCTGTACTCGGTAAAATAAACTTCGAGACAAACAAATATAAAATAATCTAAAATAAAAACCCGCTTTTCACATGACTTGTTTACGATGTTTTTTTTTTTAAATTCACGTTGTTTTATACTTATTGACGTGCAGGTAGCTTCAGCGACTGGATTTGATAACCTGATATCTAAAAATGATTCGGTCTGCTTTATTACTTATAATTAAAATAATAAAAGACCATAGAATAACATAAAGTTGAAAGTGATTTGATAAAACTGATTCTTTAATGGTATACAAAAGATCAAACGATGTTACCCAGCGCTACTCAAACGCATAAAAAATACGACAACTTCGTTTTCTTTAAATTTTTGCACGCAGAAAAGTAAACAGCTGATAATTCCTTTTCACATTCATCTTCTCCTTCATCCACGTCTCCTTTCCCTTCTTAATAGAAAATTCGAGAAATAATATTTGCATGTCAATGCATTTTATATTATTAATAACGACTTTTAATTCACGTTCGGACAGATTCTAATCTAATTATAAAATAATTTAAAAATGTCCAAGGCTGCTTCCTTGACTTATTCCGGCACAGATATGTTCATTCTGTATGCAGCTGCATTCACATCGTTAGCATATTATCTACGTTATATAAAAATTTCCATTACAAGTTATTTTCGGTCAGTAATACGAGATGCAATCTTAACGACGTGGTTATCTGAGAGCTCTGATCGCACGTACCGTAGCTGGTAGACCTCTTTTCCTCCAATCCTTTAACGCTGTGTTGCGACCAGCCCCTTCCAAACCCTTTACTTCCCACTGCGAGCCATCGTAAAGTTTGAATGTCTTGGAATTAGATTATTCTGTAATCGTTGAGGAAGTATTGTAAGAATTCAGCTAGTTTTTAAATAATCTTGTTGGCCTTATTTAAGTGAGGTACACGTGGCAATGCTGGCTACACTGCTCACGGGGCCAGAGTTAACCATTTATCATCAAGCCAGTGTTACTAACCTAATTTAATCTTTCTTTATAGACGGTGACATCCTTTTCTCCGAACCTAGCCGGCTTCGTGTTCAACCTGCTGGTGACGGGGCTGGCCATCACGTACAAGGAGCGCGCCAAACCCTTCGTACACGTCACCGCTGAAGAACTAGTCTTCGGGTATGGACTTCATTTATTATAAGTTTCTGAAATCATTGTAGTCGGGGAAAACGCAGCTACCGTACTGAGATGCTGCTGAGTTTCGGCGTCGATCTTTAGTTCTAATTTTCTTTTGTAAATCGTGAAAAAACTATCTCCAATGTATAGTGCGGACGTGTTAACAAATTGAAAAGCTGCATTAAAATTGCACTCTGGCGTTTAAATCGAATAACTAATTTCTGTCGACAGTTACGATGACCCCCTGGTGACTCTGGCTCACTATTTCTACCCAAAAGGCAAGCGGCCTAACAGCCAGATGGGACTTCTTCTTGCCGTAAGTAAGACCCCCTTTACTTTATATATACGACACCCCCTAAAACTGTTAACATAAAATTTTAAGATACAAGTAAACTGTAACGTATACTCAATAGAGGAACGGAACCCTGGACGAGGTGTCGACGATCTACTCGGGAGAGAAGATGGACCGCTTTGGTTACCTGGACAAGGTGAACGGGCTGGACCACCTCCCGCACTGGAGGGACCGGCCTTGCAATGACATCAGGTGAGAACCAACTATAATTTGCATACTTCGATCTTTTACTAATTAATTGGTCCTTCGAGCTTGAAATTTATAGTTGTATCTAGTGATTAGACTTGTGGCGATGGATTTTGTGACCCGGGTCGATCACAGAACGTTGGCATCACTATAATCAGGTTCAAAAGACCCCCATGGTGATCTCGGTTGTCGAAAGAAAGGCATAGTGAACGGGTCGATGAACAGGTACCGGGTACCGGGGCTCAAGAGAGCGAGGTCATGACGTACAAACATCACCGAACACTTGAATGTAGTTAGTGGTGTGGCAGTATACCGACTGCTGGTCCCCAACTGAGTTTGACAATGAAATATGTATATTATTCAATACATCATAAAAGTGTTTATATCTTCAATTATATATAATTATCACAAACATTATATTTCTTGTTCTATTATTTACTCAGAAACGATTCGCAGCTATATCATTATATCGTATTTAAGAACCAAAGCTATTCACTTCTATTTATTGCGTGCATTTTCATAATTGTATATAACTTTATATAATTGTCATTGTTTTTGCTAATTATACGACAGAACCAACACGCACCGCGCCAGCGTGGTTGACTGTGGCCTAGTCCCCCCTAATAACAGAGTAAGAGTCGGCTCCGAACATCTCAGTGTCGAGGTATATTGAGCTGACGACGGTGCGTAATTCCTGGATACCTAAAAATCTTTTTTGTTGTAATGATGTTTCGAAGGAAAGAAAACAAAGTAATCATTTGTTCTGCAACGATAAATAGGAAGTCGACACTATCACGATTGCAGGTTTATGCGCGAGTCATAGAACCTTCCAGACAAGAGCGCGGCTACAAGATGCTGTGATTAAAATCAGTTTGCATCACGATCACCGCGCACCTGAGTAGTGATGTCGTTTGTACTAGCATTTAGAACCAAGAACTTTAGTATGCAAGTGCAATAGTGCGAATACTATGTCGGGGTGGCGGGAGACGGGATGTATTTTACATAAACAAGCAATAAGTAATTAAAAAAGTAATAAAAACCATATATAAAACAGCTTCATTAGTACAGTTTACATCGACTAGTTATGAGCCCATCCGGTCCCTTTTATGTATTTTTTTTATTTATTAGTATTAAGATTAATTTGCGGTCAGGGTCCGTTGTCGTACATCGTCATCAGCATTGTACGTCGCCATCGAGGAGCTCGGAGCCTTCCCTATTATTAGGAGTGACTAGCCCATAGTCAACCATGACCCAGTGCGTATTGTATATTGTACATACTATTGCTTACTAGAACACAGTGACTGTGGAAAAAAGAGGTACAATTTTAATGGAGCTATTCACATCACTATAATGTACGTTTGCACGTGCTCGTCTTCAAGTCACATCACTAACCTCAAAACAAACAATAAATCCGTGCATTTGCCGTAATTACACTGTAGGTATTTCCCCGAGAACTTCGCAGAAACGGAAATATGACACTAATCAAGTTTGAACTGTAATGATGTCTTCGCTGACGACACCGCGACGCTACCTTACCCTCGTATTCATTACTACAGCCGTTACGTCATTTTTTAATACTTTTATTAGTAAACGGTCGACAATCGGTGGTCGTCAAACTGCAGCCCGCCAACCTTTCGAATGATTCGTTCCATAGAAACAATTTCCGTCCGAGATAACTATTTGTGTAGTCCACTTTTTTTTTTATTTCGAAGGAAAAGAAACTACGAATATTTTCAATTTAGTTAAAAGATTTTCAGTTGCTTCAATATCAAAAAGTAATTAATAAAAAAACTTACATCTACGAGAAACGTGTTATAACGGCTCATAAAAAAATTGAATTACTAGACTGTCAACTACTTAGTCCGCCCCGCGGCCCGCAGGGATACCTCACATTGTCTTATTGTGCACTAGGATAGAAAAATGTCACGACCACTGGTCTACTTAAAAGTCATAGAAGCATAACCTATAAATACTTAATTCGGAGCAAAAAGGTATTTCGTCGGTATTTACAAAACAACATGACTTAGGGTCCTTCAAGAAGCGAGCGTACTTCTCTCTCGAAGGCCGGCAACGCATCTGTGGTTCCTCTGGTATTGCAGGTGTCTATGGGCGTCGATGATCGCTCTTGTGATCAAGCCACTCGTTTGCCTTTTTCTTGTATAAAAAAAATTGAGGCAAAATAACACAATTTTACGAAAATCGACTCTCGATTATAAACTAATATGAATCACTTCATCTTAAGATCGTATAACTGTGGTGAACAAAATAAAGCAGGTTAAGGGAAGACCATCAACAATCTGTTACTTTTTTTTTAATCGAAATGTGTTTTTTTTTATCTAATTCGAAAATCGAATATCAAAAGTCTTGTATTCCAACCGCCAGAGTTGAGGAACGTCGCCTTTCAATTATTTCAAATACGATCTATTGTTCGTTTGATGAGATGTCACCAAATATTAATAAATCATATTTACATTGTATGAAGTCACACAACTGATTCATACACACGTCTCACACAGCTGAAAACGTACCGAAAACGTTCGACAAACAAGCAATTATGTTGAACATAAATACTTCGTTTTTAATATTTAAATACACGACATTTTAAATGTTGGCACACGTCAACGATTCAACGAACGACGTCTTCGTTCCCATCTCACTTACGTTATAAATGCGATGTCAATGTTCCTCATTTGGGAACTCCGGAACTGCTCCATGGTTCTGGATGAAATTTGTCATAAATGAAGAACATAGTCTGGAAGATTTCTGGTACTAATAAAGTTTTTTCCTATACAAAAAAATGCTTAATTAGCCACTAAGGACTTTCTTTAGTGTGCCTATACACATATTTTTAAACTACACAGTTTTAGATGTACAGTTGAAAATCTGCCAACACAAGTAGAATTTAACTGTTCGACTGTTCGGTTAAAACTTGACAAGGGAGTTAACTTGAGTGCTTATGTAAGACTAATAAAAATGGTCAATTACTGTTATGTATAGGGTGCAATGATACGATGGCTAGCTAAGTGCGGACAGGTTTATTGACGTCATGGTCCAAGTGAGGACGGGCGCAGCCGCCGCTCCTGCGTGGGCATACATCCTGGCATACGTACACAATTACTTAAGTACTTTCATAATTTATATTTATTTAAATAAAAGGCAATCGATACGCAAACGAGTCCGGGACCTTCGCGAACGCAAACAGACGGACGAACACATGTGTTTGATGGACAAACAAACATCGGTCAATATCTATGTATGTATGTATATAGCGACAAAGTATGGTCTTGTGTTTCGTTACGACTATGCCCTTGGTTTCGTATTTTCTTCCTTACATCACTCCATGTACCATAAAGTTGAAAAACAATAGATTTATAGAGTATTTACAAAAGACAAACCAAGTTTATCGATGGTAATGCTTAAAAAATAACATAGATAAACAAAATTGGTTACACTATAGACCAATTATTAAGTTCGACAGTAATTTGACGTCCGCAAAGCATCCTTAACATTTCTTTATGAAGAATTACGTAAATTGCGAAAAATTAATATCAAATTAACACCTACCAGTTGATACACACAAAGCTCTAACGATTCGTCACTTTAAACAGACAATGCCGGCACGTCCATATTCAGTAATATTCAAAACAAACGAAATCCAAAAAAGGACCACCTACAATTTGGCGCCAGTCTGTGAAATAAGATGTTAGAGAAGCTCAAGTATTAAAGTCCAGCTTGATAAGTTCAGATTAAGAATTAGAGAAGATATTTCATTTATCTAATAAGCAAGTCTGTGTGTTACACTTATCTGTAAGAAAAAAAACGTTTAAAAATTAGTGAAAAAAATTATTTAACATAAGAGTGAATGAAAAAAGCACTTTTTGTCTTTTATACTTTTTTCTTTCATTCCGTCTGAGAAAACCATATAATACAACTGCAATTCATTTGCACGTAATATTTGCCGTTAACTTACATCAGGCGAACTTTTTGCGCTTCGCAAACAACAAAGTCATAAATTTTGTTTACACATCAATTGACAAGTTTGTTCACCAGGGCATCAGAGGGTTCATTCTTCCCGCCTCGCGCTGTCACCAAGTCGGACCTGGTGTACGTGTACGACAAGGACCTGTGCAGGATCCTGCCGCTGCAGTACAGGAACGAGGTTTATAAAGATGGTGAGCTTATATTGTGAATTTGTACAAAACCCGGAGAAGCGCTACTTAGCTTAAACTAACTGAGACATTTTTTAAATATCTTGGCGTCTTGGAGTACAGTGTTAAAAGTCGCCGTCAAGATATTTGAAGAGACATGTAACCGTCCCATAGGTATCAAAGCGGGGCTGTACACGCCTCCGAACTCGACGCTGGAGTGCGCGCGCCTCAACCCTGACAACCGCTGCTACTGCGAAGGCGGAGAGTGTCCGCCGCGCGGCCTGCAGAACATCAGTCCCTGCCAATACAGTAAGCTTCCTTACACTTATTACTAGATAGAAACATCTAGAACATCCTTCGATTGAGGCGCCCTCATGCCAGATTACCCATTTCCCTGGTCAAGTTGTACCTATGATTTTGAATATAACTTCTTGTTTCAGATGCCCCCGTCTATTTGTCGTACCCGCACTTCTACGACGCGGACCCGACGCTGCTGGAGCCCTTCGAGGGTCTCAAACCTGACAAGAAACGTCACGAAACATATTTCTATATACAAGATGTAAGCTTACTTAGAAACTATTGTTAAGACTAGCTCTAGAGAGGTCTGTTTATTATGCTTTAGGCTTAAAGGAAAATAATTTCTACTAGCTGAACTAGACTAGCTGTAGCCGACGACCAAGTTTGCTTCTCTAGAGACATCATATGTCTTAAGTAAATTGTCTATACTGTTTATGTGCAGAAAATCGGCGTCCCCCTGGAGGGCTTCGTGCGGGTGCAGATGAATTTAAAAGTGAACCGCGCGCCCAACATCAAAGTCAACAACATACATCGCTTCCCCGACATCATGTTTCCAGTTATGTGGATTGAAGAGGTTAGATATTATTAATCTAGTCGTTTCACTATTAAATTCTTATATACATAGTCCAATGCGCCGTCTATACTCCAAAGAACATTATTATTTTATAAAAGATAGTATTATTACTTAATTAATTATTTTCCCCAGGGTATCCACGAAGTGTCGCCTTCCATCTGGCGCTGGATCTTCCTGGCCACGACCGTGGGCCCCATCGCGGCCCCGGTCATCTGCTACTCCATGATCATCATCGGTCTGTCAATACTCATCACAATCTTCGTGAAGGCCTACAAAAGTTTTGTTATCGGACAAAATTCCTTAGAAATTATGGAACTGGGTAAAGAGACTTTACGCAGGGGTTCCACATTGATCATACACGGGTCGCATAAATTGATATATAAAGACAATGTGTATCAACCGCTGAACCAATCCGACCCCTCAACACCCAACAGTAGTCGTGAGGAGAAGTTACACGAGTTGAAATTCGTCACCAGACCTGCGTACTTGAGCAGAAGTCTTGACGAATTAAACGGAAATATCAAAAGTGAATTTGTAAAAACAAACTTTTGTAATCTCGAAAGGGAATCATTAATCAATTCTGATAATTCATTCATTTTATCAGAACACAGAAGGTGTAGAGTGTTCAAGTTACCTGATAGTTACTTTAGTTGAATTAATTGTATGTTCTCTGGACACCGTTTTCTAAACACATTTCTTAAAAACATCGACCAACGGGGCAGGTCCTCAAATACTGGGTTTATACGAAATACGTTTAACGTACTAAATTTGAATTTCAAATTCAAATACTGTCTTTGCAAAATATATTTAATATAAAACATTTAACGGTGTACTTTAAAATAAGTCGTTACAACTTCTGATAGAAAAAAAAACATATTTTAATAAAACTATGAAGAAATTAACTTCTCACCAGTAAGTGCAGAAATTTTGGAAAACGGAACGTTGAGGTCATTTAAATATGTGAAATTATGCGGAGGACTGAATCTTCAAACATCTGTTAGAAAGTATCTTAGAATTAACGTTTTATTGCTCAGCAGAATTATTATAAGTTAATATAAGTTATAAAATACGTAAATATTTACGTATTTCTCAAAAAATTAAACATTTTAGAGTTAAATAATAAAATTACCTGTCCAGATTAAATAAATATTCCCGCGCTTAATTTGTCTAGACGCGTATTTTTGACGTTTCCTTGGCATTATAAAAAGCGCGGTAAATTGGAATTTCGTGTTTGTACTCTGTGGGGGTTACCATACAAAAATAATTTATCGATCGAGTGACATGGATATTAATTAACTTTATTTATCCGACACTGCTATTGTGCAATATTTTGGCATACCCAAATGATAAAGGTTATGTAAAAAGTTTTCGATTTTTTTTTAAATACTTTATGGTGAAGGAAACGAACAAATAAATATCGAAATATAGGGGTGATTAGTGATATACTTTTCTCCTATGTATCTTTAAGTAATTATTCGAAGAAATACCTCTAGATTAATTTTATAAGATTGATTTTAATTCAAATCTGTTACCAAATAGTTTTTTTCTTATTAATTTATTTTGTATATGGGTTAAAAAATGTGACCATAATCTCATTGTTTTATCTGGCAACCCAATAGTAACGAACGCCACGGATAAATGTTCTAAGCAATTTATGATTCATTTCTCATTAAAAAATTTAACAATTTCTTTTAATTTACATAGAATTATGTAAATAAAATGTTAAACGTCCATAATGATGATTACAAAATTATAATTCCCCTTCTGTTATGTTTTGTTAATAGGGACTGTAATTAAGAGATTTTAAATTTCATACGACATTATTACAAACTAATTGTACAACAGCTGACACTCACGTAGTTATCAGGCGTCGGCACCGACTAAGGACCCTCGACGAGCTTGCAACCAGTCCGTGCCGACACCGGACAATGTAAGTAAATGTAATTCGTAAGTGTTAGCTGTTTTTTATTAGGTATTATAATGTTTAATTCATTATATAAATTCAAAATTATATTTCAAGTTTACTTTTTGCTGTTATAAACAATATATTAACACAACACGCTGTTAACTTTTTTGCGTTATAGCAAAATTCTTCGATCGCTTTGTTATCAATAATAAAATAAATGCTACAATTTTACATATAAGGCTATGTATGTATATGCCAAAATTGTAATTACGATAAGATGTTTTTTTTAGGTACTTAAATAGATGTAAAATGGGTGTAAACACTGAAATTCAATGGTGTTGCCGTTATTAGACTAGTCGGAATGTTACAAAAAATCGAAAATACACAATTGGATTTTATTGTAAGTTGGAATATGGCAACACAATGATACCCAGTATATGTATTGAAGCATAGATATATAACCTATGAATAATGTTTCATATTTTGACATTTAATCGAGAGTCTATTTTCTAAATGTTATTTTGTATTTTAATTAGCAACACTGAGGGATTCAGATTTACCCACAAAAGGCCTTTTATCGTCTCACTATTATTCTCCAAATCAGGTGTCTGCGGGTTATATATCTATGTTATGGAAGATTCTGATTTGTGATATAAATGTAAGTTTATATGCATAAGCTATTTTTAGGATTGGTTCCCACTGTTGACTGTCCGCTGGTGACGACGGGGGGGTACCACGGTTGGGACAACGGAGGTAATCATTTTTAAAACAATTGACATGATGTGAACTTGCTCAATTTAATTAACAAAGATTATTTATTTCCCTTCAAGTGTTCAATGCAACTTGTATTTTGTGTATGAAACATGAAAAAGCTCATTAAAAGCTTTAAAGCAAGACTTCTTACTTTAATCTAGAGTTATTAATTACTATAAAGTTTTATTATAGATAGACTAATCTTCGAACATTCCAAGGAAGAGGAGGAGGAGGAGGGAGTTTATTAAATATATTTTTATATAGTAACTTTTGTAAATATTAAGATAATAGTTTTTGTATCAGAAAATTTGTTTATAATAAAATAATGGGTACCATGTAATTTTAGTTTTATTTCTTATATATTCTTCTTGTATTTTGGTTTGGGAGTCGATTGACAGGACAAGCCGCTAACGCGTGCTGCGTGCGGAAGAGGTTAGGTCAGGACAAGGTCAAACGAGGTAAATAAATAAATTCAGAGAGACTGTAGTTTATTGACTAGTAAAATATTATGCCATATTATATATAATCAACTTGAAATGTCTCTTACAATATCTAAACAAGCGCGATTCCTTTAAGTCTATAGTATACTAGAGAGTGGACATTTTTCGCTATCATTTATATAATACTGGATGTCTTGAAACAAATTATGTTTAACGGAAGATTTTCTTTATTTCAAGACACGTTTTGTTAAAATACTTTAAAATACATTTTGTTATCACTACACATTAATATACGAATTAAAATTTATCGTAAAAAATTCTTACTTTGTCACTATCCAATTACGTATATCCGTTGCATCGTATATCTGACGATATCTTACGTGGTAATATTAAGCTGTACCATTTTGAAACATAACAACACTTTACAAACGCAGAAAATCATACTAAAATATATGACCACTAAAATGGTACATTATTGCTTAGACTTCATTTTAGAGTTGCCAGTCTCTTACCCTAGAAATAAGCAAAAATTGCATCGTGTATTTAGACTAGGCATTTCGTTCCTTTAAAATTATCGTAAAAAAACTACAACAGAAACAGTTTTATCATTTGACTGTGTCACATTGTAAGTCAAAAATTGATTTAGGTTTAAATTGAAACAGGTTAGAAATACATATTTAAATAATCTATGATTTTTGCAAAAAAGAAATCGAATTAATTGGTTTATTATTCAACGTATCAGTCTAAATGTCATGAGAACACAAGCAAAGTTATTACTTTTTAAAAGAGCGATCTTGAAAAAATATCAGAATATTTTTTTTATTTACATTTGTCATAATATAAGCAAAGATAGGTGTTAAAATGTTAAATCTACATCCGAACGTTCCTAATATGTAACTTCTATTATTTTTAAATTATGCATTTTTGTTTTTATAAAAACAATGGTTTTTGAAAGCGCCGAAGAAAAGTAGTGTACTATTTTATTGCACGAAATCGTATCTGGAACATGTTATATTATTAGGAAATAATTACTTTTAATGGAAAAATTTCGTATACATAAAAATCGTATTGTGAACAGACTTCGACATTGCCTCGGCATACTTTTAATTTGCCAACATTTAAAAGCTGAGACGACCATCGAAGTCCAAATTTTAAAAAATTACATCTAAATTTAAAATTTTCGATATATTTTCCGCGTATACAGTTTTTTTCGAAACGAGACAATCTTTTTGAGTATACAATCAATTACTGGTATCGTATATAATCGTATAATTGTTTAAAATACTTACAATTACATTAATCCTACACTAATATGGCTGCACAAATGAACTAAAAAGTAAACCATAGGCACGATGAGTATATTAAAACTTATACTTATACAAATAAATACAATTTTCTGTCTATGGACGGTATTGTCTATAGTTTTTTTTTTCGTGGTAAAAATATTCTTATTCCTATTTCATTTTGTTCAGTCGGCAAACAGGGTGGAAACGAAAAACATAAACTACTTTACTCACAACCGGCTCAAAAATTGACGAACACCTGTTCACAAGCGTTATCAACTAAAAGGCATCGACGATAGCTGCAAACTATACCTTACGTATACACTGGGGAGGTTTGACTTTACATATGGCAACACCATCCAACTCTTCATTATGAACTTAAAATTAGTCAAATCTGTGGCCCGGCAGAGTCAGAGTAACGCGATAATAAAAAAAGTCATTAATGCTAATAAAAAAACTTGTTACAAAGTAAGCAACCGTTCAATAAAAAATGACAATTTGACTTCTTTACATTTTGACGAGTGTGGAGTTGCCATACAAAACATCAAAAATAGAATATTTCATTTGCAGACTTATTTACATGGAAGATGGCCGCCCGCGAATGATTAATTCCATTTTAATTCGATTCTCAAAGTAATAAAAAAACTCACATTATCTACACATCTGCGTTACGTTATAATCAATTATATCTGTGAGAATCGAATTAGTATCTGTAAATATTGAAATTTAACCACAGACTATGCAATTGTCACAAAATTAAAAAAATTATGCACACTTCTGTATAAAAAATTGAAACGTTTTTAATTAAGTATGTTTAATTTTCTCTTATTGCAAAATCTGTGACAGAATTCCTGTACTACATTAAAAATAAAAACTCCCGCAAAATCCCGTCACATTATCAATAAAGCGTAATTGTAAGAATATTTAGGAATTTTAAAATAGTGAGGTACGAATTACGTATACAAGTTTCTATGCTATCACTTATGACTATGGTATACACAGTAACAATGTCTTTTCATTTAAAAAAAAAAGATGTCATAACTTCCCGCCAAAATCATGACAAGCTGTCTCTTGTTTATGGATTTTATAATAATAACATAAGTACGTATTCAATGGTTATAATTATTTTTTTGTACATTTCATTTTCATTTTACTTTCTGCCTTTTTATTTAATATTGCATTTTCATATTCGTTCCAAGAGACAACTTTCATACAATAAAACATTAAAACAATGGAAAAAACCTTCATTCAAAACATGCACGTCGTTTCAATTCCCCTTTTAATAGTGCAATCGAATACTGACAAATTTTGTAGTGTTGTAAAATACATTTTTATATCATAATAATGCAGAGATTAGCAACTGTTGGGTTGTACAAATAGATTGTGGCTATCAAACAAGTAAAATTGGAACAAATCCATTCACTGTTGATTTATTATCCCTTGTTAAAGCAAACTAATCGCAATTCCAAGATTCCTCTGCTGCCGCTTAAAGATAAGCCACGCATCTGCAACTGACCTGGTGCTCAGCCATAGCATAAAAAGGGTTATGACAATTCTAATATCCAATATGTTGGAAAATGAGTTACTTGATTATTGTATTTTACCTGTTGTCAACCATAGACAATTTCAGTTAAATTTCGTATCGTTAATTGTTTTTTAATGTTCTTTAACCGATAATAGCATTGGATGTTGATGGTACACGCATCTTGTACAAGAATAGCGACGTGGTGGTTGAGTTTAATATTTTATAATGATTTCAGTGTAATGTAATCTGACGCCCGTTGCTTATTTTGGACGTATACTTCTCTTAGCGACAGAAATTATAGCTAAATTGTAGCTCTTACGGTGACAACGGTATTAGAACCAAGTGGGAATGAAACTAATCTTCAAATGTAGTTTAGTGCATGGTCTGCTGTATAGGGTAGGCGGGGTCGCCGGCCTCCTCGTGCTGACTCTCCTGCTCCTCGCCAGACTGTTCGCCGTCCTGCTCCTCGTCCTCGGAAGACGATAATAAACCTAGAATTAAAAAAAAATAATATTCAAATTAAAAATCATAATGACACATTTTTTATTTTATTTTGTCAGTTAACAGTAGATTTAGACTCTAATCAAGTTGTCTTTACTTCAGGACATTTAGTAGAATCCTGCATCAAGTTACTTCTTAATTGAGCATTAATCTTGAATTAGTGTGGTACTTAAATGAGTGAGCGTAACGGGTAACTTACCGGCCGTGTACTGTGGGTTGGTGAGCGCGTCAGGCCAATACCTTTTGCTTATCGACGACCCGTTCTTAGTTTTCTTACCACCTGGAAAATAGATGAGAAGTAATAATTATTATGGACTATTGTTACTCTTTGTTTATTTAAAATATGTATATGTACAAACATGGGCATGTTGTAGTTGTTCTGTTAAATTGTGGCATAGTCTGCAAGAATATATAGGCTACGAATAAATTTTATTTCAATTTCCTTCCAACGGAGTCGCTATAGAAGGTATAGGAGGTAAGAGTAGTGTGCGGGACGCGTACCCGGCTTGTCATTGCAGTCCAACATGGGCTGCAGGATGCGGCGGCGCGCGTTGATGAACCAGTTGTTGACCTGCAGCAGCGTCAGTCGCGTCTGAGCCGCCAGGGACCGCTTCTCCTCCTCCGTTGGGTACGGGTGCTGGAATATTACACCATTGTACGATATAAAACAGTACAGTACAGAAGAATGCGAATGGTAGCCCATGGTAAGGTACACATAGAGAATGGAATTTACAATTGAGTTGCATACGTTGTTCCTATTTACCAGAAGAAGAGATAAACAGAAAAGTCTTTAAAAGAACGAAGGACATAAGAACTCTACTTCTTCTTCAAATATGAAACAGAAAGATATCCCAGGTGGCAGTCCACTATGAAGTGTTTTTCCACCATCGGTCGCTGTACACGTTGCTTCGTGTCATCATAGGACGTAGCTCAAGTAACACTGGTACTCACCACGAGGTGCTGGAAGAGCCAGGCGCGCATGGCCTGCGTGGCGTGTCGCGGCAGCACGCCGCGCTTGCCGCCCTCCTCCTCGTCGTCGGGCGGCGGCGAGCCCGACACCGAGGAGCAGGACTGCGACAGCGCCGACTGGTTGGACGTGCTCGAGTTGGTTCCTGTAAACACCGCGTGATTATTGAATTAATACAACCTTACAAGGAAAATATCGCTAAACAAACTTAAGAGTAATAAGCTAAGAAAAGTAGAACTGTACAGTTGGTCTATTCAATTAGAACTGAAGGTGTATTACAGGCTTACACAAAAAAACGTTTCAAACTTCTGGCTTTTAAATCATAGACTAAAAATCTAGTCTTTTACTCTTGTCTTTGTTTTTGGTTTTATCATGACAAGTAACACACAATATAGTTCTTACGCTTTGTAACCAAGGGAGAGAGCACTTGCCTGTAAAGGTGTCCGCCGTCACCAGGCCGGCGCCGATCTGACTTATGGGCGTCGACCCCTGCACCACCATAGACGCTGCAACACATAAATCCTCTATAAATAATTATCAAAAAATTATTGTTATCAGTAGTTAACATTTAAAAAACTCTTAGGAGTCGCGGTGTGACATGAAACTCATGCTCCCGCGGCGCCCACAATGACAACGAGGGCCAACATGAAAGAAAATAAAAACGGTCCCTGTCACTCCTTTCAAGGAGTCAAAGCTTTGTAACTGAACCTTATCATAGCAAGTAATTGGGAAAATCACGGATCACAACGAATGTAATACTGCGTATGTCTTTGTATGTATTTCTGTATGTGTGTATGTAGTCACCAGCATCTCGATGCGGCTGCGCGTAGTGCAGGTCCGCGTGCGGCGCGTGCGCCGGCAGCGGGGCGTGCGGGGGGAACACGGGCGGGTACGCGGCCGCCGCTAGAGGCGCTGGCGGCGACTGCAACATCATAACATGTATTTAAACAACTTGAAGTCAAAAATAAGTAAATTAACAAAAACATCGTAATTTTAATGTCAAATTGAGTATATAGGGGAAAGGGTAGGTTGATGACGATGAGTAAATTTGTTGACCGTTTATACAAAACACAGTTAGTACCAGCGACAATATTTGACTCTACTCTTATAATCTTTTGTTAAGTCACATTTTCATTTCATCATTTTGTTTTCAATTGAATTTTCATATTGAAGACAGTAGGTCCGTCGTGTGAGCTAGTGATAATAATTATAGAAATGCACATACTTTTGGTACCTGATACTGCGGCGAGTTGCTGGTGCTGGAGTGGTCGTCCATCGTGCCCGACAAGTTGTTGTTGCTCTCTATACCGCCTGCAACGTGTGTGACAAGAGTAGTTACAACTTTTTTTTGTTTCAAAACGCCAATAGCCTTTTGGTTAAGTGTAAGGATTTCCGATCACGTGGTTGAAAGTTCGAAAACTCCATTCGACTATTGAAATATTAGTAAATTAAAAAAAAATGTTAATAAACAACAACAAAAAAACTTTAATCGGACTATTCAGTTAAAACTGGTATATTATTGAGAATAATATTAATTTATTTGACTGTACACTTAACTAAACAGTCCACTTGTTCAGTTGACTGGTAGAAGAGGCACGTCATTTATACCTGAGGAGTAGTCAGTGCGTAGCAAGTTCTCGCTCTGCATCTTGGTCTTGAGGCAGGCGATGTAGCGGCCGCAGAAGTCGCGGCACAGCTCCTGCACCTTCTCCAGCTCCAGCAGGTGGATCCGCAGCACCTGCAACTTGTCACAGCTTCACTGTAGAGGGCGCACAGTTTCTGACAGAAGTATATTACTAACTGCTAGTGTTGCGTCTGCCAGTGAAATGTGTGTGTAACTTCTCACTTCCACTGAATTCGATTTTAAAGCGTGTTTACCTGTATACTCTTAATCATGAGCCCATCGATCTCGGGGTCGTCGACGAGGAAGGGTCTACGGTCGCGGCGCTGGTGCTGCACGAAGGCCTGCAGGTCGGCGCCGAACGCGTCAGCCGCGGGCGCCTCCGCACCGGCCGTCGCTTGCTCGCACCGCTCCAGCAGTAGTGCCAGCAGCGGGAACAGGGGGTGTCTGGAATGTAGGATCCGAAGTGTTTTAATAGGTTGCTGGCCTTCGTACGGGGAGTATGGTCGACAACAGTGGTTTCAAGCAGTTGGCGCACTTTATTTTTAGTGTATTATGTACTAATACGTAATGTATGTACAGAGAGCTTCAATCATAGTGGGAATCCCGTTTCTTACGAACATTTTGTTTGGAAGAACAAGGAGATGTTAGTGTACGCAACTAGTTGTAGAAGAAATGTCTTACTTATAAACAGCGCGCTTGTCCGCTTCGAACTGCGCCTGGTCGGCGTCCGCGGCGGGCGCGCCGCCCTGCATCCCGCCGCGATCACCAGCTGCGCCGGCGCATCTGCACACATACATACATCCTATACAACTGGAAATATCATTACGTTTTCCTGTAAAGTGCAGATAAATTATTAATGTGTATTGTGATTTAAATCGCTTAAGGAATCATCGTGCCCTGTGGTGACTAAAAAGACCTTTAAACAGTATTCAATTGGACGACAATTCGGTGCTTGTGTCGAGGTCAGGGCGAAATATAAAGGCGTGGTTTAACGGCAGTCTGCGAACAGACTCGAACAGATGCAGTGAAATTTGTCATTAGAAGTAAATTGTCGCGTAGCAGTTTCTGATCGCTGTTAATGTCTGTGTGCAGAACACAGTGGAAACGAGCCTTAACGACGGTAAATTCATCGGCCGTCGGTCAGTGGGCAGACGCTTACTGAATGAGTAAGCACAATAAACATTCATTCAATTTAAGTTGTAATCAAACTTCATTTTAAAATAACGGTTTTTTTATTAATCATACAATGTATTGGACAATTTTTTAATATTACTCGTTGTCAAGCACTTCACCAAAGAGATCGATAGACGCATACGACTGGGCCGGGCGGCCTTTGGGAAATACCGTTCCATCCTCACCTCGCAAATACCTCAATGCCTGAAGACGAGAGTCTTTAATCAGTGCGTGCTCTCCACAATGACCTAGGGCGCGGAGACCTGCACACTGACGGTGGGGTGGGCCCATTAGCTTAGAGTCACTGAGCGGGCGTTGGAGAGAATTATGCTCGGTGTTTCTCCATGGAATAAAATCCGGAACGAAGTTTTTCGACGGAGAACCAAAGTAGACGACATAGTTCTCAAAATCTGTAGGCTGAAGTGGCAATGGGCCGGTCACTTCTGTCGGGCTAGCGACACCAGGTAGAGGAGGCCACGATTGGGGACGAGGAATGTGGAATGTTCTCCCTGCAGGTGGACCGACGACTTAGTGCGGACGGTAGGACGTCGTTGGATACGGAAGGCAGAGGACACCATACTGTGGAAGGCATTGGGAAAGGCCTATGTTCAGCTGTGCGCAGACAAGGGCTAATGATGATGATGATGATTTATTTATTTATTTAAGGTATACCAACAGTAAAATTATCTTACATTCACAATAACAAGTAACGAAAAAAAAAACAAAATACAGATAATTTGACCAATTACAGGTATACACAACATTCACAACAAAAGATATAATACAAGGTAACAAATATGCTACCACATTAATCAATCTTGTATCGATCTTCCTGTTTTCATTTTCTCCCCCACTCTCTCTACCTGCAAATCATTTTGTATGAAAATTATATACTTTTATTATTACGCCTAAAGTATTTATGTAAACATATATATAGTTATTGCCCCATAGCATAACGCTGTTCTCTTATCGTTTAAATGTTTATGAGAAATTCATGCCGAAGTTAATCTTCTAGGCTTCCGTTCTCGATAAACTAAAATATTCGTAAAGCAAACTGTTGGGAATTTACAGGAAAATTGTGTACGTAAAGCCGTTCCGAATGAAGATTTTAATAAACTTTTAAATTTATATAGAGGAATGATAAAAAAATATTAACAATAAAGATTGTCTGTAACTCTTACCAATACATGAAATATTTAATAAAATTTAATAGTAGAATGATTCTAATATTATTATGATTAAAACAATCTTAATATCTGTCACATCACATAGTGAATACGTCTCCAAAGTAAACAGGGACCAGTTGTAAAAAGACCCATCACTTACCGCGACCAATCTTTGCTGTTTCCATCATATAGTAGTTTTGTAATTCACCAAGAAATAAATGTAATAACATAAATACATCGAACTTGTTATTCGAAAAGGAATCCTCACATTTCTTAACATAATCTCCCAGTATATTCCAAGTGCCGAGTGACGAAAATTGGCAAACAGTCGTCCATTTGATATGTATTAAGCCATTCAATTTGTCGCAGCTAGTAAGACCCTTTTCAGTTTGAAATTGACGTGAGCTTATTCTGTCTAAAGCCTACAACTTGTCATCACTCTACCGAATTACATTAATTTCATCCAAGACTACATCTATAATTGAATTAACTAATATATTTGATAAATTATTTTGGTTATAAAATTTATTCCGAAAGTTACAATGACTTCTTGACAAAAGGCTGTTTTAAATAAAATGTAAATTTTATATCATCATCATATCAGTCACACGTCGCCCACTACTGAGCGTTGGCCTCCCCCAAAGATCGCCACGACGATCGGTTCTCGGCCAAACGTCCAGGTTGCTCCCGCAAACTTAACCAGATCATCGGCCCATCTTGCGGGAAGCCTACCCACCCTAAATTATAATAACGTTTCATAATCTATATAAC
>JAODUI010000008.1:893254-910725 GCA_027563995.1 Papilio gigon | reverse complement strand
ATTGCAGGTGTCCATGGGCGTCGATGATCGCTCTTGTGATCCCGCGCTCGTTTGCCCCCCTTCTCGTATAAAAAAAATATATATATATTTTTCTTCCTCAAGTCGTGATATAAAAATATACAGATAGTTGATATATCGAACGATACAATTATGAATTTGTGCTATATTTAGTATTTATTGAAAATTGTAAATTTGGTTCAATGTGGAGGGCACCGTGTTCCGTCTGCCCTCGCGTCTCGGAAGTCGCGGGGACAGTTAATTTTACACCGCGACGTCTGCCAAGTCGTGCCGCCATCTGTTGGCCGAATACTTAATATTTATATTCCTAATAGTTTAATTATCAGGTCATTGACCCCATGCGAACAATAAATTATGTAAATTTATGTTCTATTTTTATAGACTTTTTTCAATTCATAAACTTGTTTTTTTTCTTCATCTCAAATTTATTGAGTAGGTACAACGTAATAATTGCTAAACGTTGTAATATATGTTTGAATTCGTATGTTGATTAAAACCGAGCGTGTTAACTAGTCCGATGCAATCAATGATTGCAAGTAAAGTTACTTGTAAAGGGCGTAACATCTAGTTTAAATAGACAAGCCCCTCCCCCGAGGCTTTGCTCTCACACCCAGTTATTATTAATAAGCTACAGTGAAAGGTGTTGCGGTATCGCTTAATTAAATCTCGGTTCGCCCGCGCCGATTTCCTTCACTCCGATTATTTTACTACGCGCCAATTCCATTTGACACATTAAAAAAGATAAACATCTTACTCTATGACCAATTCAATTAAAAATATGACCCACTCTATGGTATAAAAACACTTTCATAAGAACGCTCGAATTTATGTTTTAATTTTTCGGCCAGCTACAAAAGTGTTATACAGACTAAATATATGTTTTTTTTTTAAATGTAGTGTCGTAATTACATCGACACAAATTCTTTAGCCGTTCTCAATTAGCTATTACCATATGGTTCATTCAACGTTTCCCACCATAAACATAAATGTCATCGCGTCTACACGAGTGTGTCGGTGCAATAAACACATTGTCTGTGGTCTGTGCGGCGTCGGCGTGTCTGAGTGAAGACGCCATACTGTTGCTGCCACACACGACCGCTTGTTTTAGAATAGGACGCGTCTAGACACACCTTTATTTTGTACACTCTACGTTGAAACGTCAAATAATAAAAAAAAACTTTTTTTTTTTAAATAAAACGAAACAATTGTAATTTTGAGAGTACATTAAACTCCTTGCCACAGTTTTCATATATTTTTTTTTAATATGATCAGATATTTGTTAATTCACTAATATTTCTTTTACCACTCCAACTACGCTCTAGGCTTGTGCTAGGATTTGGTCCACGATAATAGACGAATGGCGGGATTCCAATTCTCTATCGAGGAATTGGAAATCCCTGCCTTTAACCATTAGGCTATTGGCGTTCCAGATATATTACCTACTTATTTTCAATTCTATTCCTTTTTTAACCGTTTAATTCGTTTACTGATTTTAAAAAAAATATATGGACATTTAAATTGTATAACAGTTAAAATGTATACAAATATAGACGTGTCCTAAGCGGTGCAATTGCGCGCGTTGCCAAGAAGTCTGGCACAGTTGACTCGCACATCGACATGCGAGCGTGAAACTCGAGCCAACGCACACACGCACACACGCACACCGACAAGCGGGGAAAATCAACCATGTACTAACCATACGACAGTGCTCCATTCCAACATTATGTATATAAACTGGATTCGAATTGCTATCACTATTATATATTTCACTTTCCTGTTGGACGCGCGGCTACGCTTTCCTACACTGGCCGCAGTCAACATTCTCGGTGAGTCCACCGCCTGCTAACATGTCCTGCTACAATTAAATACGAAACTTCATGTTTGCATATTGTGCCTTGGCTGAATGACAATTGTTTCCTTTGCCTTTCGAAAATTTAAAAGTATACCAAGTGACAGTTTTGTTTTTAATTTGTGAAAGTGTAGATAAAGGCAATTAATATTTTTTTGCAGTAAAAGTAAAATTCGGCGCTAAGATTTTTATTAATGTTCTATAAATTAATGTAATCAGAATTTATGGATTTCCTCATGTATTTATTGGCAACATTTGTCCTACTATATTCTATGTAAATAAAGTATCAATACAATTTTAAATTACGCGTGTCGTCAAAATGTAAACTTTCAGTAACCTATTACGAATAATAATAACAAAGAGTTTTTATATTTAGTAATGTTCAAATTAAAAAAAAATACGTCTACGTATATTTAAATTGAACCTACAAATAAAATTACAGATGTAGGCTCGCTGTATTGAGGTCAGTCCGATGAGATATTGGATGCACAGATCTCGAGTTAACGTTGCACAGTCCGAAGGACGAGCAGTCTTACCAGCTGACTTAGATTAATGGATAACTCTAGGGTTGCCACTCGTCTAAATAAATAATCTTGAATTGGAGGATTTTAATACATTTGACGAATGACCTATGTTCGAAATTTGAATGTCAGATATGAAACGCCATTTTATAAGTCGAACATTGGTTTGTTCGAATTTCGAAATGACATTTTGCATTTCAAATGCAAACAAAGAAATTTACATCAACAAATGACATCTGGTGGATTTTTTCTTTAACTAATTTCTGTCTTCCGGATTAGTTTATCTGTCCAATACCCACTTATACGACGTGTGGTTCACAATGCGTAGTGCCCTTTTATATTTATCATATACTTTAATTAGAATAAAATGTTACCAATCTAGATATTTAACTATCGTAATGTAATATGATGTAACTGGCTGGCGCCTTTAAATGTGGAACATCGAATTATTGATGATTTATGAACATAACCTTTCTACCCTTTGGCGCTTGTAAATCGTAACGGGACACGCAGCACTGAATATAACCTACAAATTTTATTTTAGTTAGATTTTTTTTTCTACAAAAAAATACTGTAATAAAAGCTAATTCAAAGTTAATGAAAACATTGTAACTGGGAACAAAATTTTGTTTGTTTATTGATTGTGTCAAATCTTTTTTTTTTTATATATTTTTGGAAATCTGTTTTTTTGATATTCAATCGAATCGTCTATACTGTAAAGTTTGTATATATGTATGTGGGAGTGTATGTTACACCGTGGTATCAATTTATAACCGCAACCATTGCCTTCCATCGAGTATAGTCAGCGTTCGAAGTAACATTTTGTTAACATTTCTGATCTCATATTTGGACGTTTTACGAAATTTTATTAAGATCAGTTTTTTTCTAAATAAACTATCGAACGACCAAGGAATTGATTTCGGAGCGGCTGAACGTGTCAGGTACAAATTTGATTCCAAAATCTCGATCTGGAATCGCATAGGGTACTAGTTAAAAAAAAAAAGTTTTTTTTTTTATTTCACGGATGTTGACAGCCAGTTTGATTAATATTTACACAAGCATTTAAAACCTTTATACTACACATACAATGCAACAGTTAGAAAAAAAAATCTATAAAAACTAATTAAATGTGTGTTGCATTTGCTGACGGTATTAGTGCGCGGTCGGCGCGGCAACCTCGCCGCTGACCGGACTCGAACTCGGGGCCCTCGCGCAAACTGCCACCTCTAAATTTAAACCGTGTCTTCATTCAACAATACGGGTGGTCTTGTTTTACATTCAACATTGTTTCTTTAGATTCCCTCTAACTGTGCGCTTCCACTGGTGAGATATTTGCATAATAACACACGCTCCTCTCATTTTCTTTGAAAAAAAAACTACTAATACAATTTAAGGCAGTGTAATTACACGATAAACTTTTCAAGCGCTCGGTAAATATTCATTCGTGAAAAAAATTCTTGGCTGGATTGACCGTATCCAGATAAGTTGTTTTTTAATAAAAAAAATATTACCAGATTTTAGTTGATTTACTAATATACCATTCCAACTAAGTTAGGCTCATGCTGTATGGTTTACAATAATTGAATCATGTTTTGTTCAAAATGAAAACAATTATAAGAACATGACAGCAGAAAGAACTTTGACATTGGCAGAGGGCGCTAGCGTGCTTTCGGAATTTAGTTTGACTCATGACCACCGGGTCCGATAACTTGGTCGCTCCATAAACAAATTTCTATCTATTATACTAATGTAATTTGATTAAAACCTACTTGGTCAAACTGGTTATTTAAAAAAAGAAGGTTCGATAAAAACAATCGTAAATCTACTATGAATGAACTGGCCATGCGAGCGGCGCGTGAATGAACGACCAAAACTATTATTGATAATATAAAGTTGCTATGATAACTGAATATGGATGAGTGCCAGATATTAGTTAGGATTCAGGGTTCGTCGGATAATAAATAAGTTGTTAATGTGTTCGGCCAGACGGAGATGACAACTTTACGCGGCGGCCAGACGGTTCGACGAAACGAAAAAAAAAAAACGACGCGACAAGCCTCGGAGACTGACCGTTTCGCGTTTTACACATCTCCAACTCGAAATATATTTTATTTATATGTCTTGATTTATTATCTTTAATAATACTTTAGTTTCCTCTTAGACGGTATTTTTTTTTCTTTTCATTAAATTTATCATTCAAATTACACGACGCTTTGAATATTTTTGGCACGTTCTTAAACATTACTTTTTTAAATGTAGATTCTCTACCAAAGTCTTTTTAATTTGTGATACAAAGAGTACAGAAAGTACTTCGTTACAAGTATTTACGGCCAGGTACTAATTTGTAACTTTGTATTTTAAAAATAAAAAATGTTTCCAATCTTAAAAATGTCAGAACATGTTACTGGCAATATATCCTCTTATACCAGAAGTATTACAAACTGGCAACAAACATCAATTAACACTAAGTGAATCTTTGCATTAAAATAAAATCAGTAGACGACAAATGTTAAAATAAATGAAACAAAACACGACGTTGCAGCAAATGGAAAGATCAAAGAATATTTCGCTGAATTCAAATAAACAACATGAAATATTTGATTGAACGGATAATTTTGTAGTAAATTGATTGGATAAATTTGTGGTTAAAGAACAAGATTATTTTCTATTAATATCTATATAATTTATAATTTTCGAGTATCTATACATGATATTAAAAATATATGTCAATTTTTTTTAAACTGATTTGGTCTCTGTTCGCGAGACCGTTTCGAGAATCTCCAATATGGCGGGAAAGAGTTTTAAATGACTTTTACTCGAAGGCAAGATGTACCACGTACCAGGCCACTTGTTTCTTTTTTTTTCAACGTTGATAAAGACAAAAAAAACGAAACAACACTTAAATTTAGAATTATTCTTCTTTTTCTAATTTCACATGCCAGTGTTTTTTTAATTAGCCAGCACTCTTTAGGTCAGGCGTTCGAAATTTAAAAAATATATAGTTTTAAATTGAATATCCTGCAACAACCGCTACAATATCGTCTGGCGTCTTACAATACGTACATGACGTACGTATTTTTTTTTAAATAAACTCAAGTTTTAATATTGCTAGTATAGGGCGTTAGTAATTACAATTTACATAATGCCTGTGAACATTCCTCATCCGCTTCCTGCTCTATATTTCCGCCTTGAGTTATGTCGTTTTTATTGACTTGTATAGAAAAATGATGTCGCAAAATTTCCGTAGTATAAATACTGGCCTACATTGTTTCTCAATCTCAACACGTGTAGCACGATAGATTTAACTGGCCGGATAAGAAGGCCTGTAGAAAATGACAAAAGACATGACAAGACACGGATTTTGTGAAACTTTTTATAATCGTGACAGAATTTTATATCATTATTGTAACTAAGGTATTCCTACTGGGTCAGATAAATTTGCCAGTCTAAGATTGTTGTGTTACTCTGTAAACATACTGGTGGTAATATTTATTAAAAAAAAAACCGTAATATTTCTGACGTCAAAAGACGTATTAATTTAACGTCACATCTAAAATGTCCATTGCTCGTTAAGACAGGGTTTTCCGATTTACGTTGACAAGGGATTTCCCCGATTTAAAAAATAATCCCAATATTAACAATACTTTACATTTAAAAATGACTAACTACCAGGGAATTTAGTAATTTAGTCAATAATCATTTTGTCAGAAATTGACTAACGTGAAACATAGACGATGTTAGTCATGTACCAAATGACAGTAGATTACATTAATAAAAAAAAAAACCGAAACTAATCCGGACTTGGTAATCTGGCACAGCAACTGCAAAGCTTTTAACCGCTTCAACTTTTTTTATTTTTTTTTTATTCACGCTATGTTCCAACATTAACTCTCAGTTTCAGCCGCTCGCTGACTGTATTTAAGCGTCAATCGGTAAAGGCTCTATTATTATGCTGTATTAAATTTATCTCTCGTAATCCAAGGCCCACCTGTGCGGTTCAACGGCACTAGAACCAACCAGTCCGTCTGGTTATTTTAACCGACCATCGTAAATTTACACTTGATGCGTTTCAATTCACACGATTCTCGACCTTGACACGATGACAATAAGACACGTGTCATCTTTGACAAGGTACGATGTAACACTGGTAAGAAAAAGCGCCATTTACGTATTTATTTATTTATTTTTTTAATCTGTATCGTGGTCCGAACGTTTGTGATTAATGCCGGCCAGCGCCCGTGCAAAAGTAGACGTGAATACTTTTTTTTTATTCGGTCTTTCCTGGGCGGGCCAAGGAATAAAGCAGACGATTCGTAATGTCCATCATATTTTTTTTTTGTTACGATTTTGAAAATTGATGATTGCGAATTATTGTTTCTTTTTTTTTGTATGAACGAGTTACATTTTTATAACACTGACCATAAACAATTTGTTCAATGCAATTTTTTTTTTATTTTCACATTCACATGTTCATGTTGTCATAATCTGTGTTAAAGCTGCAGTGATGTCCCAAGCCCCGTTAACCTTTATTTACACAACATCCATAAAGCCCCTCTTAATGCGTTTTGAAACCGGTTAAATGCAGTCGTTGAATATTTTTTATTCATCGGAAAATGGAGGAGCGGATTGCAACGGAGCGGTCAACTGATCTTAAACCGTACTCGGGTTTATATAAACAATCTAGAACGTTCGACGGCTTTCCTGCCGAGGTAGCTGCCATGACAATTTTCCACTGACCACCGCGGCGCTGCCGGCGCTCCGCAGACTTCTAGGCGCTCTCGCATTTAACTAACATATCAAAGGGTTTACCTTTTTTGTAACAGCAAATAAGTTGTTAAGCTTTATTAAGCCAATAGTCCGCGCACATCCCGCTGCAATTTCAAATTATAATAATATAAAAATTAATGTGTATAACACTTATATACACTTCTACACACATACACATACATTGAATACAGAAACAGACAGACAAAAAAACAGGCATTAAAGTAAACCCACCCATACACACACTCAAGCATACATCTACACAGACATAAGCAGATGTACTTACTCACCTACACCCACACATTAACACATTAAAAAGTCCTCATTTTGTTTTTTAGTTTACTTTATTTTTAATGTCAACTTTAATACTTTTTACACAAAAAAAAATGTACATTTAAACAGCACAGATAACAAAATAGAAGTGATTGGTTCCTTCAGAATAAGTAATCTTAGTAAAGGGACCAATGCTCTACTGATAGTGATTTCATGTTTGCAATAAATAAAAAATAAGATGTACGCAGAGAGATTCCATATTTAGAACCATTAAGTGTTCTTTGATTTATTATTAGCAGTTTGTCCTTGTGAACGTGCACAACCGCACAATCTATCAAATTTACTATCATAAATAAATCATCGTGATTAATAGATCGTCAGCGAATTCCTCGCATGTTACTAACCTCTAACACACAAACTGACAAACAATGAAGGATGCAAATTCAACAATTTGCACATAACTTGTCTATGCCAATCACGGCGCACCCGCACAATGCATCTGTACACTTACGAATAAGTTTCGTTTTAAACTACACCAATCACTTATACGTAATTTACCTTATAATTTTACCGCTAAATCATAAACTTTGAGGTTATGTTTACGTCATAGTAGCACTAAAAATTTTTTAATCGACGAACCATAGAGAACATTTCTAGATACAGTCTTACTTGCCAGTTAGCTTTAATGCGTTAATATTATTCTTCAAACATACATAAGAATGTTTTAGTTTATTTTTAAAATAAGACCAGTCGAGTATAAAATGGTTGCAACGCTCTCATTTGCCACCTGCATCACTCGAAGTATGTGACTATGACTTTGTTGAAAAACATGTGAGTGTTACAGATATTTAAGAGGTTATAATAATTACTATTAAAAAACATTAACATATAAAACAATGGAAATGTCCTAATATAACTAACTGCTGATGATTTATTTAAAAAAAAAAATTGCACAATAACTGTCAAAATTAATTCGAATCTTTTTATCTGTTTAAAATACCAGCGTAGATGTGTCTGTGGTTGCATATACTTTTCTGCCAGTTGGACAGTATGGAGGCAAAGGTACATAATAATTCATTCCACGTAGTGTTGATGCAACATAAATATATACAAGTTTTTAGCGAGTGCGCGTGTGCGTGTGACAGCGGCCGCAGACGGCGAGGCGCGCGGAGCCTGCTTAAACAACTCCGCTTCACTTTGAATAAAGTTGCACGATGTTGGGAAACTGCTCAAAGTTTCTTTTGCTTTCGTGAAATACATTTACGTATATGATTTTAGACACGGATTAGTAACGACCAGGTTAACAAAAATTATTGGAGACTGGCGAAATTTATATTTAATATAAAAAAATCATGAAATACATTTTTGTTTTAAAAGTTGAATAAAGCCAAGTCGTTTTCACATCCATGATATTTTACTAACATAGCTCTTAAAATATGATATTAAGGAAGCCTGAAATAGGCTTTTCTGTCTGTTATTTATCGAAATTCTACACTCAGATATAGTAAGTTATTGAACATAGTAAATATGTAATACTGTCTTGTTATTGCAGCATTTTAAAAATAAAATAAGGGCAATGACATAACAGACATTTTTAAAACGTATACAAGTTTTGTTATAAATAAAGTTAACTCTCGTGTTATCTTGAAAACGCAGTTAAAAACCGACTAAGCAACGTACTACTGTAATTATTTATCATTAAAGTTGCAAGAATTCCGAGGTGAACTCGATGGATACGAGTTCTAAACAACCTCACAACTTAACAAGACCAGCCTACTACACTGACATAAAAATAATATAAACATTAAGAAAGAGTGACCAAAGAGTTTCAATATGTTTTCGCGTCGAAAGCCATTTGCTAAAATAGAAGAAATCAGCAAAAGACAATGAAGACTTTTTGTCTTTCAGACAGTCACTTGTCATTCATACCATGTTCATTTCTATGTTTACCATTTAAAATATGGATTTTATTTTTAATAAGTTACCATAACAGTTTTAAAACAATGAAGAGCGGTACAACAAACAATGAGATTTACACAAATTGAGAAGCTAGAGATGCGACGCGTAACTACGCAGTAAAATTTCAAATACTAAAATATAGTTATTATGGAAATAAAGTTATAAATAACTACTGCAAGGCATTGACCCGCGAAAACGTTTAAAGCTAACAGTATGAGTACAGATAATTAAAAAAAATAATAACTGAAAGAAGCACTTCTTACGACATTTTGTAAATAGATAAAAAAAATAATCAAAGGTACAGTGAAGTTATTTGAACTTTTGATTACACCAATTTAGTAATAATCGGAATGTGAATATGTAACTACAAGGATAGGATGGACAGTGTCAGAAAAGTGTTTAGTTACAGTAAAATATAAAGTGAAATCAGTAACCTTCATACAGGGGCAGGCTGTCAGCCGTAGTATTTGTGCCTATTTGATATTCGTCATTTTGGCGCTGACGGCGAAGAGAATACGTAATAATTTTAAAGATAAAATTAACTTCCGTATTAACGGGATCTTTTAAATCGTTACGAATTAAAAGGTGTAATTTCCAAGCAGCTTGTTCAAATCTATAGAGGTCAGTGAGTAAAATACACAAGAATATAGGCAAAATGACTCTTAAGAATTGCAATCGTCTGGATGTCATGTCGGAGTATGACGTTGCGAGTGCGTCAGTTTCAGCTGTAATTCCTCGTTGGCCTATATATCGCGCACGTGGCTAATTGCCTCATAGCCTCGTAGTACAGTCATACGACAACCTAACCTCTAATTGACCACGCCCTCGATTTCAGATTGTTATATAAGTACATCAATCGAATTGACATATACGCGTGACGTTTTGGTGTCAATGCCGCGAAAAAATGACGTTACGATGTTGCCATACCGTTACTTATTCTCCCCTCTTTTTTGTCTCTGATTAATGTCGATTTAACAACTAAGTGTACCTACTCGTGATAATACGAAGTCGATGTTTTTTTTTAAAATTGGGCAAAGGTCCGTTTGTAATTCATCCGCATCATTTTTTTTCTTTTTTAATTCTGGATACGTATAATTGCTTGTATAAATAGGTATAATGTCTTTGATCCCGTTCACATGGCTATTGGAAGATATTGTATTGCATTTGAGATCTATTAATAACCGTTCGCCTCGGTTCAACGGTCACGAAATACAATATTCTGACAGATTAAACGGCTTTATTTACGGTTACGCCGGATGAAAACGTTCGGCAGCGATGACTAACATCGCAGCTTCATATCTTTTTGTGCAAATTCTGAGTCAGACATTGAGGAAGTGGCGCGGGAAAGTTGTCTTATATCCTAAATTAATGCTCTTTGAACTACGTAAGATCAACGTGAATAAAAAAAAACAAATGCATATTTGATTTTGATTCCATCCTCCCTTTCTTATTGTTTTTTAAATATTTAACAATTAACAATGATCGGAACTACATCATAATTCATTTTTTTTAGCACTTCTCTATTAAGTTTAAATGTGTCAACCCTTTTCGCAACTTCCTTTACCACGTTCGTTTCGAAACGAGGTCTAAATCATCCCTAATGCAACTTCCCAGTGGTGCGGCAAGACAAAACGTGCAGTTCTCTGTGGTTCGAAGGGCATAACTTTGTTAAAGGAGATGGGGTCTAATGGACTACGTGTTGCACTAACGTGTTGTCACTGAGCGGGTCGATAACACCTCGTACCGCAGAGACGGAAAGCGTGCAAAAATTGGTGGCGCAGCGAACGTGTTAAGAGAGGTACAGTTTTCGCTCGATGTAATGGTTTAATTTGAGATGCATCACAGTAATAATTCATCCGATGAACAAAAGTCGATCGATAGTTCGTTTTCGCGGACGCACACGTCTTAATCTTTTATTCAGTCGGCGAAACGAAGTCGGACATTGTCAGTTGAGATTTCTTAATACATGAATGAATGCCTCAATTATTTAACATCTTGAGTGAAACTAGGAAGTGAGAGCGTATGAGATATGCGACAAATTTGTGTTGGGGGCCTCGCGGTGAGGTCGCCGCGCGAAGGTTGCCGGACACAATGGCCGCTGATCGGCCACGGATAGCCGGTTCTTGTCTCCCACCTTTTGTACACATACATTAACTATTTGTACACAAAACATTATTATTTTGAACTTAAATTAAAAACAATAAAATTATCTATGACCTATTCCAAAGGAAAATTTGTAATCTATGATTTGTTAATTTTATAATCTATTAAAATATGAACTAGGTTATTTTTCTAATTATTCATACGAAGTCCACAATTGATTTCTTTTTAGTGGTCAGTTAACGTCTCCCGGTGCAGTAGTTGGGGCTCGAAAAGCTTAAATAACATCGTAAAAGGAAAAGGCGGGTGTAATGACATTTTGCTTTGCATCAATATATTTACGTAACCGAGACTCATTTGAAATCAGAACGCGCATTTCGATTTACTACGCAAAGACACTTCGCTTAGATAATAAACGTTCCATTCTATGCATCATAAAGTTTTTATTTATCTATTTAAATACATTCATAACAAACAAGGAAATGTTATTAATTATTCTCTAAATTTTCTTTTTCTATTAATTACATAGTTCACATATTCTTGTAATTGAATTAACACTTTTAAAATCCAAAAACAAGTATTGATTTGAGGAAAATAAAAATGTTAAATGCAACGCAATGCAATTCACCAGCGAACGGACACAAGTTAACCTACAAATTACCTCTGGCGGTGCCATTTTGTCTATAAACAATATCCAACGAATCTAGGTCTCTCGAACTCGTATCCCGCGTATCGGAACACGCTAGACAGGGCTCAACGCATACTGGTCGTACAAATATGCTGTTGAGTGTCGTAGTTTTTGTAAACAAAATAAAATAACAGTGTTTATGGTGAATTACGCGACGACATTGGCAATAGTTTTAAGAATTTATAATCTTTTTAATTTAATTGCATCTGAAATTAAATAAAATGAAACAATCTTATACCGTCTTTTGTAATTATTTGCATTAATAAAGAATTATCATTTAATTTCGTATTAATAGACTAACAGGACACTATAAGTATCTATCGCTAGTAACACCGTACAAGCAGTATAAAAAAAAATAAACTTATTTTGTAGCCTGGAACATAGGTTACTACGACATCTGTACCATCTACACATATTTCGTTACCATCAACGTCTATACCAAATTTTATCGATGTCTCTTGACCTCTTCTGGAGATATCTTCTAACAAACATCCATATAAACTGTTGCATTTATAATATTCATCATCATCCTCGATCCATTGTGCGGGAGGTTTACACACGCGCGTCGACCTGCGCGTGACAGCTATTACAGGACTTTGTGGGCTCATCGGCAGTCCGTTCTGCGGCCAATGTGGCCGGGACATCGCCACTTAAGATTCGCAATTCTTCGAGCAATGTCGGTTACCTTAGTACTGCTGCGGACTTCGTCCTTTCTAATATCAGTACGACTATATAACTTTTTATATATCACTACTATATAGTTATTACATAACGCTTGTTATCTAAAGACGCACAACTATTTACGATTTTATCTAATCTGTATGCAGCCAGTGGAATGCGCTTCGTCTAGAATTGGGCCAACATAGTCTCAAACATCCGGTTCAAAGGAATATTTTCCTTCGACCATTCTTTAGATAAAGCGTTATTTTTGACTACAGTTCATAGACAATATTAATATACTACTTATAAAACGGCTTAACTCACGTGTAAATCGGTGTCAGTACCGACTAGTTAAGGCGTGCCGCCGTAACACGTGAGTTAAGCCGTTTTATAAGTAGTATAGTGAAATGTCTCACGAAAGTTCTACTAGTTTAAAAGACAATATTAATGTTTGAAATTGTCCATGTTCATTGCTATATTACTTAAATCTTAGACTATAGGGTCCTTCAAGAAGCTAGCATTCTTGCTTCTCAAAGGCAACGTATCTGCTCCTCTAGTGTTGTCCATGGGCATTGGCGACCACCTTGCTGATCGGGTCGCTCGTTTGCCCCTTTTCGTATAAAAAACTGTACACGTTGGAAAATAAACATCCTTTCAATGACATTAATCAACTCATTTACTGTTCCTCTAGAGTTGCATGGTGGTCATGTGACCACGGGCGTCAGTGACCTCTTCTCATCAAGGGTCCCAACTGCCCGTTAAAAAAAAACAATATCTTTTGTGATTCGGCTCTAGTAGCATTTGTTGTCTTAACTTAGTATCTACGAAAGGATTAAATTGTTTCATTAAATATTAATAGAGCGGAGTGTAATTTCGCCTTCAAGTATCAAGACTTGTAAATGCATCTACATAAGTTGACGTACAAGCGAACGCTAGTTATTAGCATATAACGTATGTGTTTTAACGTTTTGCATTCGTGTTGGCTCGCAGCGCGCGGTGGGTGGCGCTGCCGAGCAGTCTGGCCGGCGTTAGGCGTCTTAGACCCATGTTTCACTAGCGATAAACGCCCGACTACTGTTGAACAAAGTACGTTAGATATATATCATACAAGCTGATAAATGGCCAGTCGTATCTAGTGTAAAAAGGGTGTTAGTTGTAAGTATGCGAGGTGATGCGGTGCCTTCACCTAAGGACCTTGTCCACCTTACTTGATTACAAATATTAGACCAATAAATAATTATTAATTTTATGAAATAATACATAAATTAACTAACGGAGGATATTATTAAACACAGTATTAGCCAATTAAATAACTGATTAATAATTGACGATACTTATAAGTTAGGTTGAAAAAGGTTACAGTGTTTATTTATTTATTTATTAAAAAAAACCGATAAAGCTTTAGAGTAATAAAATAGCTAAAAACTAAGCTTAAACAGCTTGAAGGTCTTTTATTTAAGCTGTTAGTATGTGTTGGTATATTGTAACGTTTTTGTATTCAAAGGTAAAGTTAAATTTAGTATATCTACAGTCCTATACATAGAAATGTACAGTCCGACTGTTCAGTTAAAACTAAAAGTGAGTACCGGGGTTTATATTTAAGGTAAATGAATCATAGTTTTAATTTGAGTGTATGTAATATTTATACATGTAATACTAAAGTTATATAACTAAAGTTATTTAAGTAAACAAAACGAACAAATCAACGTTCTATAAATACCCTCGCTCTACCGCAAACTGACTCGTTAAACTCCGGTTCCCATGCGAAACGAGACCGGCCACTTAATAACTTTATTACAAAGCCGGCATGAATCAGCGGAGCCCTAGGGCGCCGGCGGCTCGTTACCGGAGCCCCGCCGTCGCATCTTTCCCGCGCGTCGGGCAGAACTGGTCGGACGCGCCTCCTGACTCACAATATCTCAGGGAACCGTATCATTTACTTAGCATATTTATTCTTTATGAATTATATACTTAAGTGCACTGTTTTTTTTTTAATTTAAGAGAAAAAAATTCAAACATATACAGATTCCATTCATTCTGTCGTCGGCGGTGATTCCAAACAGTTACGGCTTAGGGTCCTTCAAGGAGAGAGCGTACGTCTCCCTTAAAGGCCGGGGACGCATCTGTGATACCACTGGCGCTGCTGATGTCCATGGACGTCGGATCAAATAATTTTAGGTGACCCGCAGCTCGTTTGCCCACTTTTACTATAAAAAAAGTTTTTAAGCGGATAGACGTTAACAGATAATTCCAAGACTACGAACTAGGCAAAGATACAGCAAAAGAAATTAGTCAGAGTAATAGATTACTGTCAGAAATAGGCCGTTGTTCACTTTTTTTTTTTATACTCTGAGGAAAAGTCGCGAATAGAAGCTAGTATATATATTTTAAATCAGGTTTGCTTAAGTATATATTCGGCATTTCATTAGTTTTAGAGATATTAAAGAAATGGTTTTATTATTTAACCAGAGATCTCCGGGAGACCGGTTCGCTTTTTCGGGGCAAAGCCAGCGCCACACACGAACATCCTAATCACGTAATTATCTCGACCGCATTTTAGCGTCCGCACATTTTTGCAAAATCAATCGTCGCTCTCGTAATCTCGCATTAACTTATTCAATGATTAATTTTATAATTAAATTATGGATATAAAGAAAATTATGTTGAAATTATTTTATTCGGAAATTACTGTTTTAAAGTCTATTAATGATAATATTTCTTCTATGTAGTTTAAAATAGTTTAGTTAGTAATTGGATGACATGAGTGGTAACCCATTGGTGACCACTTATACTCAACCAACTGTTTTAATTCGTCTCTAATTAAAATAGCTCGCTCCATATTAACTGGAACTGTTTCAAATAATTTCAATCGTTCGTGTAATATCCAAGGAAGGCGGAGGACCGCATACTGTGGAAGGCATTGGGAAAGGCCTATGTCCAACAGTGGGCAGACAAGAGCTGATGATGATGATGATGCGTAACGAGAGCTTAAGGTTACGGGTACGGACTACCTATGTAGCGGTCGTTGGTTCGAATCTCGCCCTTCGACTATTGTCGTAAACCTGACAAAAGCCTTTTCAAGATTAAACAAAAGGTTACAAGATAATTAACAAAAATCTACTAATATTTTTGTTAACAAAAAAGTGTTAAGTATTTTTGTAGATAACATGACATAGATCTATATCTTATAAGCTCTTGTAAGACGAAAGAAGCTTTTACGAAATCGCGAACGACTCTCAGGCTTACCGGCCGTTTTACTGAACAACCGTTTCAGAGCACTAAACAACCAGAGAGAAGGAGGTTAACTACATTACGTCTTTAAGGAGCTATTATAACGTTAACCATAAACTACTTTTTTTTTATTTGACTTAAAGTTAATGGCTTAATATTAATCAGCCAGTGTTAATAAAGTTTTTTTTTGTATGTGTAGTGACTTAATGTGTGATTGTGATTCGGTTCTTAACCAGTTTGTACCGTTCATTTTAGGTTCTGGACGTTTAAAATGACGATAGTTTCAGTTAATTTTGATGATTTCGTATACTGCAATGATACGCCATAGGTTTGGTTTACATTTCTTGTAATTATATTGTGTTCTGTACTGAGGTGTCGATTTTTTTCTTGTTAAAATTAGCATGCATGCAATTCTCACTTCAAGTTTATCTAAGTAAGACATTTTCTTAGTATGAGTGTATTACTTAAGTGGCCTGCGCCCGACCACCTACTTGGCCACACCGACTCACTTAATCTCGCCGAGCAACCTCGCCCCTTGGTTAAAAAATATGTAAATTCAACCATTTACTTTACGATACCCAGTTATTAGTGTGCGATTGAGAAATAACTCGTTAGCAAATTGCTCCGATGACTGCGCAGCTTAGAGAATTTATGTTGATATAAAAAAAGTGACTTGCTAAAGATAAAATGATTTTTTTTTAGTCAAACATTAGTAGATGTTAATTCACTAATATTTCTTTTGATCATTTGTGTTAAGTTTGAAAAAGCTTGTGTTAAGATATGGTTCAAGACAATAGTCGAATCGCGGGATTCGAGCCGACGACCACTAGATCCGTAATCCGTATATCATTAAGCTATCGGCGCTTCGATATTAAATCGCGAGCTACATTTTCGCGATTCATATATTTTCGTATCAGTGCAAGAACGTCGTGGCGAATTAAATCAGTAATTATTTAGTGCGTGGCCGAGGCCGGTTGTCAAAAGCTTCTCGTTAAAGAGGGTAGACACCGCTAAGTGGGCAGACGGCGTGTGGTCTGCTCTAGGTAATGCCAACGCTCGCATGATTTATAAGTGTAGTTCAGACAATAATTACGCTGTCTTCCCGCGCCGCCACCGCTCCGCCACCGCGCCGTTGCCGCGCCGCCGCCGCGCCGGCTACGCCGCAACGATTACGACACTTATCAATTCTGAATCGTTTCATCCACTCACGGGTGGTAATCTTTTTAAAACGTTTTTGTAAAATTCTTTACCGTTTTAAATCGAATTCGTTATTGTTTTTGATTATCAGATATCTAAAATGAAATCAATGTAAACGATAAGGCGATTATTCTCGACATTCTTTTACGAATTTATCGTCAACTGGATAAAGAATTTTCCTTCGAACTTTCACTGCAGGTCAATTTATTTA
>JAODUI010000008.1:880751-893154 GCA_027563995.1 Papilio gigon | reverse complement strand
CTCGCATGATTTATAAGTGTAGTTCAGACAATAATTACGCTGTCTTCCCGCGCCGTTCCCGCGCCGTTCCCGCGCCGCCACCGCGCCGCCGCCGCGCCGGCTACGCCGCAACGATTACGATACTTATCAATTCTGAATCGTTTCATCCACTCACGGGTGGTGATCTTTTTAAAACGTTTTTGTGAAATTCTTTACCGTTTTAAATCGAATTCGTTATTATTTTTGATTATCAGATATCTAAAATGAAATCAATGTAAACGATAAGGCGATTATTCTCGACATTCGTTTTCGTCAACGGGATAAAGAATTTTCCTTCGAACTTTCACTGCGGGTCAATTTATTTTCAACTGAAATAATGAGGTAACTGTTTTAAGAAATTTATGTCACCAACTTGTATACTTTTAACCTATACTATTCGAAGCGGTTTTGTTTTTAAACTTAACACTTTTATATAAATAACTTAGGTGATTCATAATGTTAAACATACGTGCATAGATCGTGTATTGTTAAACATCAGCCTGTATTTCTGTCTGCAATCAGCAAACAGTTTATCTCATCTAAGAAGTCGCGAATGGCGGGTTTACTGGGCTTATGAAACGTTAGGTTCTACTTGAGGGACAGACGTAATCTTACAAAATGTAGTAAAGATATATAAGTTAGCTATACAGTTCAAAGTTATCAGCGCCAAAAACGATATAGTCCAATTCAATGGAAATAAGAAGTTATATGGCATTTCACTGGTTGATAATTTCATTGTCTATGGATTTATTTTAGAAAGTTTCTTCGTTCAAATTGATAATATAATAGTGTTGGAGTTTACAGTGTTAAAAAGGTGTAATTTGTTTAGATAGGCTTCTTATAATTTCTCATTTCTATTAGACTATGAAAATAAGAGTTGAACATAGTTGTAATTGTTGCAGATGCATCTAAGCTCAGTGGTGGTGGCGTTGGCAGCAGTGTGCGCGCTGGCGCCGGGCGCGGCCGCGTCCCCGGCCACGACGCACCACGTGGCGCGCCGCTCGTTCTTCAAGCTGCAGTGCAAGGGTATCTACGACGCCTCCATCTTCGCCCGCCTCGACCGCATCTGCGACGATTGCTACAACCTCTTCCGCGAGCCCTCCCTCTACAACCTCTGCAGGTATACTCCCGTACTAAGTCACAATTAGATATTGTGTTGTCTTTTTTATTGCATCAATGCTGGCAACATTTAAGTTTTTATGTCAAATCGCTGTCATTTCTGACAGATGACAGCTTCAATGTTACCATGTGCAATTGCTGACCTACCAAGCTTTGTCTTCAAAGTTGCCAGCATATCGGAAATGTTTCCGAAGATGATTTTCGATGTTAATAAACTGTAAGCATTTGTTAAACTTGTGTATGTTTCGTTGGGGCACAGGAAAGACTGTTTCACGACAGATTACTTCAAGGGCTGCGTTGAAGTGCTGCAAGAAACTGACCAGCTCGAACTCTTCAAGGAGTACATTAAAAAGTTACACGGGGCCGATCCAAAGATTTAGGTACCATAGAGTTTTTTTGACCTGCCTTACCTCTCTATCCTCTCTCGGTTATGGCGCAATAATAATTGTCTATGCACGCAATAAGTTCCTTACGCACTAGACATGCCACACTTGTAGTTATTGTCTAAACTTTATTTAAATTTATTTCTTTTTATTAGTGTTAGTTAGCCTACAAGTTTTAAGCATAAACGAATTAATAAATAACATTCTTTTTTCAAATTCAATCATCATTCTATGCTCTACAGATATGAACGAGACACGTGTCCGCCGCGCGCGTGTCAATAGTGCAAAAAAGTTAAAATAAATCGAATACAATCTCGGTGCAATCTAGTTCCGTATCATAGAGTCTGGTTTGCACGTGAAAACTTGTAATGATACCCATATGGCAACTTGTAGGTGACAGATAATTACTACTGCATTCGACGCCTTTCCAATAGCCTTTTTTTTCAAAGTAACTGAACTTTAGTTCTTTTATTTTTCTGGGGAACAAAGCTTTTGGGAGCTTCTTACTTGATATCTTAGCACGAGCCTTTAACTAATCGCAGCACACGCAGAATCGTTAATAACAATATAATTTGCATGTACTCACGCTATAAATTCTATTAAAGGTATTCGGCATACTAACGATATTTAAACAGAGGGTCAGGTAAGTTGGTTAAAAGAGAGAGCAAAGTTAGAAAACTTTGTGCGTTCCTACTTCTCCTGCGAGTGTTTATTTTGTTTAATCGCTGACGCAAACAGGCCGGCGAGATTCTTCAGCTGCGCAGTTATACCGCGCGTCGACTTTATAAAAGGATAAATTGTAATTGCGAACGACCAGTGACCGGCAGCAGGACAATTATGTAGAAATTTCGTACTTCCTTTTTAACCTACTAAAGTACATTCTGTTAAATGTCGTAACATTTAGAAAGAACCTAAAGGTATTCGGACTTAGTAAATAAATATGGAGATTTAATTGATTACATGTCAAAAATGCCAATAGCCGTAGGTAAAGGGTACTGACTACTGATATAGCGGTCGCGGGTCTAAATACCACCACACCCTGGCACACGCTCTTTCAAGATTATCTAGAATGGTTACAAGAAACCAATAAAAATCTATTAATCATTTTGTAAAGGAAAAAATGAATTACAGATTTTCAAAATACAGTCAACGTACTAAATGTATTTACAATTGACTCGAACAATTTTAAATAATACGAAATTGTTTTCATTATCTTTCAAGCGATGGTTTCGTCTCTAACACGCACTGTTGATGAGAATCTTTATAGATGGTAGATATCTGAAAAATAATCACATGTGCAATGAGTGTTTACTCTTCTCAAGACGAACAATTCATTTGCCTTCGCTTGCGATAATGTTATCATTTATATTTAGGAATTTCCTGTTCTTTTGTTTAGAAAATGATTATTTAACGATGCCTCCGGCACTGACGCCCACTTCTCTACTTGTACCACTATCGCATTGGAATGACAGCTTGCTTGTAAATAACACAAAGTCTCTTACCAATAACTTAACAACCTTCTTTCAATCTAGATAAGTCCTTAAAGATGTTGTACTAATATGTACGTTTTACGTTTCCAGGCAGGAATGTTTTCAATCAAAATACTTCGATGGTTGTGTGGAGACTTTGCTACTCACGGACGAGAAGGAGGAAATTGAACAACTGGTCGACTACCTCGGCAAACGCTAAGACCTAACTCGCCGGATGTCCTGTCCAAACACGACCGTTGCAGTATACTTGGGCCATCGCTGTCACCGTGACTCCACCGCTTCGCCAACAAAAAGCAGAAAGAATTGTCCACTGCGACGTCAGCTTTCTATCCTCAACGTATTCTAGTCTCTACCGCGACATAAAATTGATTTATGTTTGCTACTAATTGTAATGTTATCATAATTTGTGTTAGAAAATGTGTACAATGTTAAGAATATTTTGTGTATTTAATAGTTTACACGGAACATGCAAATTTCTGTGTTAGTCGATGTATTATTTCTACCGAGCTACCGATGTATAGAGTGCATTAATCATTTCTTTTTAATACAGTTGAACTATTTTTTTTTTCAAATTAATTATATAAAATCTAGGACAGGTTGTATCCCGGTTTCGATGCTGGCCATCTCGTCCGATCTGTCTTTGGAAAAAGAAAACAACACTTCCCGACTGAAGTCATTTCATTACATTGCGACGCATTCCAAACACAGTATTTAAAAACGCTTTTTACTTTTAGATTTTTGGTTTCCTTATCTAACAGTGCCTTTTAACTGACGGTATTAAATTATGTATTTAATATATTTTATAGTATGTAGACGTGTAAATAAAAACAATCGAACGTATGAGCGGTCCGCATTCAATTCAACAATGTCTTAATATTTTTGTATTAAATCCCATCGTTTCTATAATGAGGAGTTGAGAATGATAAAAAATTAAATTGAAACTATCTAAAACGTGACTTGTTGAATTTAATGTCTGACGTGTTCTATTAGAATTTTTTATTTTTAATTATATTTAGTTTTAAATTGCACATTTTGTATTTAATGCATCACACATGCTTATATTTACTTGAGCCATATTGGTAACCTTCGCGTCACATCAACGGAGCAAAGGACATACTTGAATATCAATGTTAACAACCTCTTTGGTAACTTTCGCCAGACTGGCAACACTGAAATGTCAAAATGACAAATTGTCTCTGGTATCTCCTTCGCTCCGGCCGGCGTCCGCGAAGTTCAGTTTTAAGCGATATATTATATGATTTAATTAGTCTCTAAGTATTTATAAAGATTTATTTTTTTTGTATACTTTCGAGCTATTTATTATTTAGTTACTATAAACGGTTTGTTACGATGTAAACGAGCCGGTGTCGCATGCGACCGTAGTACCAGTTATTACGTAAAATAAATTATTTAATCTGTCTTCGTTCGTATATCTGATATGTGTAAGTTGCGGTTTATACTTACTTTGCTGTACATTAGTTTCGCCAAAACTCTTCTCTGTGTTCGAATCTCAACTATTTATAGATTTCTTTTAGCGTTTCTTAACCTAACCTGATACAACAGATTATAAAAAAAACCATTTCATTTACGACCAATTGTAATTCACACATCTGCCACGTGTTAAATGGTGCCAATAATCGACCCAAGAAACTAGTTTTAACGAATTTAACTAATATTTAGACTTGTTATAACAATTTATAGGACCTGTGAAGATATTGTATAAAAAAAGTAAAAAAAAAATGATATCGAATTAGTGAAATATTATTGTATTTGTATAAATTTTATATAAAACAGCTAAGAAACGCTACGGGTTCCACAAAATATATTACATTTTGAAAATGATTACTGTCTCTTAATTATAACCACTCCTATGTAACTTTAAATACGATTTTTTTATAAGAGAAGGGGGCATATGAGCGGCGCGATCAGCAAAGTTGTCGACGCCCATGGACATACAAAACTAGACTAGATGCGTTGCCGGCCTTTAAGAGATACGCTCGCTTCAGGAACCTAAGTTGAACGGATAGAAATATCGAATAGAATATATCATCCATACAAAACATCTACAGTACTACAATAAGAGAAAAAGGTTTCATTTAAAAATTAAATATCAAAAACAAGCTCAGTGAGCGACGGGCCGCGAACGCGCTACACTACCAATCCCACTCACCCTGAAGAAGAGCCCCCTATGGGCTCATACTAGTCGGTACCGACACCGACTTACACGTGAGTTAAGCCGTTTCACAAGTAGTATATCAAAAACAGTGAACAGCCGTGTTTGGCTTCAAGTAACATACGCGGAGTACATCATATTTTTTTTTATTGGAAACAAACTAACGCTTAACCACGAACCGACCCTATTTCAAGTGATGGTGTAGTCGAAAGATGGTACGCACTAATTTAGTAAGTCCCCACTCTATAAATATCGTCATATTGGTCTCGGTAAAACATTTTGTAATGCAAATAACAACACTAAGGGGGAAATATATCTACATAAGTGTCCGGAGGTATTTTATTTCATAACAATATTGTGCTTTATATTATGTATCTATGGATTGCAAGTCTATGATCACATTAATATTACATGTTCTACACATATAATATTCAACTACTTTTAAATGACACACAAACATATAAACTATACCGAGATGATGTGTCGAATAAATAATGCACGTGCTGTGTACTGGTGACGTGTCTGTATTTAAATATGAATAATCACCAATGACGTATGAGCATATAATATAGACGTAGTTTGTACAATTATGTACCGTATATATAAATAGAATTATATAATAACCACAACTACCTGTACATAATAAACTAGCATTGTCTGCGACTGTGTCATATTAAAATAACTTCTAGCGTATAAGCTATTACAGACGGTCGCCCATCTATGTGTCTAATATCGTCCAGATCAGTCGTTTACAGTGACCCACTAACCAAACATCCATCGAACTAAACATTTCCATTTAAAATATTAGTAAGATGTAACATAACCTCAAAATCATAGATTAGAGATATGACAGCTGTCAAAATGTTTCACTTTTTTTTCGGATACTCGGGTACGTAGGTGCAAAAATAAAACACACGCTTCATAAAACATAATTTTATTCATTAATTTCTAAAATTATGTTAAAAAACGGAGAAACATTTACTATTAATGTGCGTTGTAACAGACAGAAATATATTCAAAAGGTATTAGGCTTAAGGTTTAATTTACAATAAACCGTCGAAAAAAGTACATTTCGATTAAGGTACGAATTAACAAATAAAAATCAAAGTACACTAAATAATGCACGTCAAACAATTAAAATTTTAATTTCAATGATATGAAATACGTCAAATTATAATTAAAAACATAATCAAACCAGTCTTATTCAATCACTCGATATTCGTATACTTTCCATTTCATATGAAAATCTATCACGACTTCATCCTAACTAGGGTAGCCTGTGCCAAGCTACGTAACAAATCACAAGAAATAATTTGATATTCCACGGAATAACATATCTGGGTTATATATTTTTTAATGAAATAACTATTTGAGATATCACATGGCACGATTTTTACCAAAATAGTCAAATAAATATCTCAACTAAATAAAACTTTTATAACATAAAAGATGTTATAATATGAAAATGAACATGTATTTTATGTAAGAAAAAAAATTGACACGACAAAAAGTTTGACATCGCGCGGGAAAATCATAGATCAAAGATAAACACCAAAGACTATTTAATGCAGAGCGGACGGAGATTACTCTATGGTTTATGAGTTGTTTAGTATAAAAATACAAATAGTTAACTGCAACCAAGAATTCAAAATAGTTTTTATATATTTATATCCAAGCTATGACCTGTATTTTTTTTATTATCTAGATCTGTACATATAAATCTCATGTTCCTAATGTTAGCTACATAGAAAAATATCGCTACGTACAAATTTGTTTATGGAAGAATTAAGGTAACTAATGTTGACTATGGTGAGATATTTTTTTTTATAAAACTGTGGTTTTAAGTCAAATGATCTAATGATGGCACCAATGTTAACCTGAAAAATATATAAAAAATTAGAAATGAAATAATTATACGCAAGGGACAGGTCGCCGCAGGGTAGGCCTCCGCAATTGACGGATAATCTCTTCAAGTTTGCGGGAGTTAGGGGGAGGACCGATCGTGGCGATCTCTGGGGGAGTCCTGCGTCCAGCAGTGGACGACGTGTGGCTGACATGATGTTGATAAAATAATTTACGCACAGTTTAAAATTGTAATATTGTAGCAAAAATGATTTTAATAAAGTACAGAATTTTAATACAAATTTGGTTTATTAAAGAATACATTTTAACATCATACAAACGGGATTTTTTTTTTGGTATTAAAAATATTTTTAACATATCACTAATATTTACCATTCCAACTAAACTGTAGGCTTGTTAGGATATAGTTTACTAGTCGAATGACGGGATTCGAATTAAACTTAGTGTCTAAGTTGATTACAGTACTTACTTGAGTTAAAAATCATCTAGACAGAAGTCGAAATGGTCCTCCATAACTTTGTACTGGTCACTCGAGAACCTCATGCACTTGGGACACGTGAACACCTGGAATTATATCAAAGAATGTAAGAAAATATCCAACACAAAAATTAAAGTTAGTACAACACTGCAAATTACACATACAGATGTAGCGAGAAATTATTTTCCTTCGGGCAAATTCGGATCTCTATCGGAACACGATGACACCCGAACTGTCATGATTGTATTAAATGAGTGACATTTTCATATCCAATATGGAACTTTGTTTAGTGTCAAATGTCAAAAAATAATGTCATTGTCTAAGATGACACTGTAGCTGTTTGAGAGAGCGCGATAAATACGGACTTTTGCGAAAAATCATGAAGGAAAATCTTTTCTCATTATATCTGTTCACAGAAACACTCATGCAATACTTTACTATATGTAACTAGATACAACATATAGCGTTTGAATTGAAGCGGTAATAACCTAATAATTAAGGCTTTGGATTTCCGATCACTTGGTTGGAGTTTGAATCCCTTCATTCAATTATTAACCATATGCTAACAAGCGTAGAACTTAGTTAGAGTAGTAAAATAAATATTAGTAAAAAAACAAAAATTTGCTATTTAAAAAAATTGTACATGACAACACTTAAGGAATGTATCCCATACAAAAGAACTAGGAGTCTTTTTTTATCTGACTTTTGTGGTACAGATTTATAGGTAACATTTTTATGAGAAATTTATCTTAGTTTCATACGAGTGTTTGTACGAATGGCAACCCAGGCTCGAGTAACACGCAAGATAACGCTTTTTAATATGGAACATGCTATTTTATGTTGGTTACATTTCAATATTCATCATTCAATAACACGAGTACAGCTACATCAACACTCCTCGTGCAAAATACAACCTTAACTCATACAGTTACGAACACTAATACTTTGCACAATACTTTTTTTTAATGAAAATATTAGTAGATTTTTTATTAATTCACTAATACTTCTTGTAACCATTCCTGGTTAGCTTGAAAAAGCTTGTCCCGGGACATGGTTCACGACAATAGTCGAATGGTGGGATTTGGACCCGCGACCGCTAGATCGGTAGTCCGTACCCTTAACCATTAAGCTATTGACGTTTCAATTTTAAATTTAAATCAACACCGTTGTCATGGCAACCACGTTAAGTCAAGACCTTCATGCTTTTTTTCTTCTGTCGTTGTGATAGTGGCCAGTAGTCAACAAGTATAAGAATTGACATATAAAAATGGATTTTATAAGCTGAAATAACAAACGTGACATAAAAAAAAACAAAATTAATTTAAATTGTTAGTAACAACAACAACAAACAAATTAATTTTTAAAAACCTCACCTAACAGTTTCGTGTGTCAAACGAATACAAAACGTCAAATTTCTTAAACAATTTTAATAACATTAAAAAAACAAATGAGTTTAAAAAAATGTATTAACTATTAAAACAAAAATGATAACGAAATAATAATTTAAAAATACATAAAAAACATAAATAAATTATTTCAGAGTTAATATTATGAAAAACGAATTAAAAAACGGCTTTAAGCGTGTTGTGTGCGCGCCGGAGAGGAGAGGTTGGCAACACCGACGGTACAAGACGTCACGAAGCGGGCGCGCACCGCGAACACTCTCATTGTAAATCTCTGTTATATCGCACAATAAACTATTTAAAACCAACAGTTGTCTAACACAAGTTTTTCTATATTTTGTAAAACATATTTTCCTCAACTATACAAAAAATCAATTTATATCGTATACATTATTAAATCAACAAATAAAACTTTTACTTACAAATGCAAATTATTATTTATATAAATGCAGAGACAGAACATGTTAAAATAAATTATCTTTAGTAATTACAATCGCTTATTGAAAATGAATCTTATTGTTTTTTTTTATACGAGAAAACGAACGAGCGGCGGTCATTGACGCCTAGACATCTGCAATACTAGAAGAACCACAGACGTGTTGCCTTTGAGAGAGGTCCGCTCGCTTGAAGGACCCTAAGTCGTATAGGTGAGTTAATACCGCCGAGGACGACCGTTCCAGGTTGCGGCAGGTCGCTGCGCGGAAACCGGACAGTTGTGGGATGCCCGACATCAAGATGGCGAGGATGGTACTTGGCGGTCTGCCGAGTGCTCCAATGACGGAACTCGGCGGCAGGAATTATTAATAGTACTAAATTTATTTTCCAAATTAAATGTACACTAAAGAACATACGTAGGGACCATTTAACGTTTTAACTGCATACATTAGTTTCAAACTAATTTCTTACTAAATTAAGTATGTAATTACCTACAATAAAGTGACTCCGATTTTGTCTTAATAGCGAGTACGTCGGTTCCCATTTAATGTAAATTTAAAAAAGAAACGTTAAGGGTCTTCCTTAGTAACGAATTGAGGACTCAGCTTGTAGTTGGCGTACTAAGAGTCATTTAATGGATAGTTAAGTGGTTCCTAGGTAAGTGTCTCATACAAAAGACATTGGAGATCTTCCTTAGTCAGCACTAAAGGACTCCGAGTGTTACAGTAAACAAGAGTCGACGTGTTGCTGCAGGAATACGAGAGTCTTGAACGTCTGGTCGCAGACGGGGCACGTGTAGCGCTGCGGGGGCGGAGTCGCCGGAGTCTCCGCCCCGTTACTTGTCCCCGCCTCCGTTGATAGCTTCTTCTTTTTGCGAACCTTTGTTTAAATATTATTTATATCTAGGATTCTGTACCGACGAATACTTGAACGACATTATAGTGTTAACTTCCGCAGTGCTAAACGAAATATCTTATACTAGCTTGTGCCCGCGACTTCGGGCGTGCAGAAAAAAAACTTTACAACTTAACTATTCTAGATAGTAATTTATCTCTGTGTTACATTTCACCCAGATTCATTGAGTCGTTTTGACATTCCCTGCTAAGAAATATCCATCCATCCATACATTAGTAAGATTGCTTACCATGTTGCCGGTGGTGGTGGTCCTCGGCGAGCCGGAGGCCGGCGGGCTGGCGCTCAGGGCAGGCTTCTTGCTTGTCACAGTGCGGAAGATGCCCGGACTTAGTTTACGCACTTCTTCCAACTGAAAGTAAGTCACGATTAGGGTAAAGAATAGCGTGTAAACACTTTGAAATGCAACCGATTCGCCCTTCAATCTTGTCTTCAGTTCACCATAACTCCCAACTGCCTAGCTCGGAGCCTACCCTAATTAGGGATAACTACGTCATAGTCCAGCAGTCTAGCCCATTACATTAACTTTACACATCTTTCAATGAGGGAAAAGCGTTAGAATTTGCATATGAGATTCAAAAAAAACATTGGTATATGACAGGAATCGAACCTGGACACGTTAAGTATGATTCGAACAAACGCTTAATATTTTTTTATCAATTAGTTACAGATGTACTGAGAAATTATTTTCCTTCGAGAAAACTCGGATCTCTATCGAAATACGATGACACCCGAACTGTCAATTAATAGTATTAAATGAATGACATTTTCATATCTATTAATATGGAACTTTATTGTTTAGTGTCATATATCGAAATGAATAATGTCATCCTCTAAGATGGGTACTGAAGCTGTTTGAGAGAGCGCGATAAATACGAACTTGTCCGAAAAATTACAAAGGAAAATCTTTTCTCAATATGTCTGTATATAGGAATTATGAACGTAAAATAGAATTTCATTGTTCTAAAGACTAAAGAGTTTACTTGGTCTTTATTTATTTATTTAAAAACTTTGTACACAAACAATCAACAAACAATTTTAGTATGACAAAACGGAAGAAGTATGAACAATAAGTACAGGCGAGAAAACTCTTCAAGAGATCTTGTATTGCTAGCTCCTTGAAATTTAAATAGTGTCTTTTCTGTCTGTCTGTGTTCGTCCAACTATAATACAGTGTTGCCATATACCTGCTTCTCCAATTCCTCGTTACGTTTCTGCGCGGTGCGCAGATCTGTGACAACGTCGTCTTTCTCACTCGCCATCTTAGCACGCGCTTCCCTCTCCGCCTCGAAATCACTCCTGCGGAAGGAATAGACAATAGTTAACTGTCAGAAGATTGCGAACATCCACTCAGAATACTTTAATGACCATTAAACGTCACTAGTAACACATAGCTGAGAAGAAATTCGAAGACATGCGTGAAGACAATGCAGCGTGACTATGGTCTAGTCACCCCTGACAGGCTGCGAGCCCCTCGGTAGGAACGAATAGTGAGCTGGTGATGATGATGAGGAGCCTTCATTGTGAGTTTAGTATATCGAAATTGACAGTACCGACTGCTTTGGTACAACTGTGAGTGGGACAGGTAATGCTAGCATAATACAGCGACACACTTTCGTGAGATTTTTTTCTTTCCCAATGCCTTCCACGGTATACGATCTTCGTTCTGCAAGTCGTATAGTGTAGTTATGCTCACTTGTATTGCATCAGCTGGGCCTGAAGCAGGTCCGCGTCGTCGTGGCGCGTGCGCAGCTGCTGGAGGTCCGTCTGCAGCTGCTGCAGCTCGCGGCCGCGAGCCACCAGTGCCGACGTCAGCGCCTCCACGCCTCCGCCGCCGCCCGTATTCACGCTCACACTTTGCTGGGTAGCAAACACAAAGGTTCGTCACTCGGCGTCAACATATTTAAGATACGCGTTTCTCTGTTTGTTTTTGTTTCGCGACATTTTTGGACAAGCTTGTTCACATGTAATATTGTTCACGTCGTTTAATTGCTGTTTAATGTTTGCCTCCACAATGATTAATGTACATGCATGACGTCATGGCTGCCACATATCGTTCCGAAACCGCTATTAGAAAGTGTATCAACTGGTATTAACGCACGTCGGCGGCACGCACGCGCGCGCGCCTG
>JAODUI010000008.1:867436-880651 GCA_027563995.1 Papilio gigon | reverse complement strand
CAAAAATCGCATTACGATCGGTCCTCGACTGCCTGCATCCAGGATGCGCCCGCAAACTTAACCAGATCATCGATTCACCTTACGGGAGGCCTACCCACGCTGCGTCGACCTGTCCGTGGCCGCCATTCCAGTACTCTGTGGCCCCACTGGCTGTGCGTTCTGCGGGCAATGTGGCCGGCCCATCGCCACTTAAGGTTCACAATTCTTCCGGCAATACATTAAATTACATACATAGCTTTATACAAATAGACTTATGATATTAATAGCACAGCTACACCGTTCAAAGACTATTTGTCGAACTGTTTTCTGTTGTGCTTGTTCTGTGACGTTAATATGAGGAATGGCGAAATAAAGTCTTCACTAATTTACATACGACGAATTATAATAATAAAAAAAAACATTGCTCAAAATATTTGCTCGTCTCATTAAATATAAGTTTTCGTGAAAGTTACAAACATTTAATTACCTTAGCGCTTTAACACGTTCGCTGCGGCATCAATTCTTGCATACTTTCCATCCCTGCGGTACGAAATATTATCTCGAGGTACACCATTTAAAATATTATCTCCGTTCTGAACCTTGAGCGAGAGACCTTCGGCAGTACACGTATAGCTAAGAATATTACCAAAGTAAAACTGTCGTTAGAATGGAACGAAACTTACTATTACAGTACGGAATGTTTCGGTCTCTGTCGTTGTAAAAAAAACGAAGAAAACAATTGAATAAAGTCACGATAACTAATAAAGATAACAATAGCTCGATATAAAAATTACATCATAAAATTGACTCCGATAAATTGCGCTCGCGTATGCTTAGAATTCAGACTAATATAAAATTGTTTTTCTATATATGCCTAAATAGGCTTGAACAATTTTTTTACAGTTAAAAAAACATCGATTTTAAATATGTGAATAATATAAGCCGCCGCCCGTATTCACGCTCACACTTTGCTGGGTAGCAAACACAAAGGTTCGTCACTCGGCGTCAACATTAGAAGCGGCAATAGCCCAATGGTTAAGAGAAGTTAGATCCACCATTCAACCTATGCTAAATGTAAAATGTATTGTCCTAACGAAATGTACTCACGTTTTCCGGCTTGGTTAGAGCTTTCTTTAAAAGCTCGTTGTAATCTTTGAATATGCCTTCGAAAATAGACAGCATGCCGCGGAGTTTGCCTCTACAAATATTAAATAAACACAAATTAAAAAAAAATACAAAAATTAATATCTAATCTAATATATAAAAATCTTAAAACAATTTTCTCTGTGACCGTACTCACATGTTATTGAGCGCAAAACTGTGTTGCCTCTCTAGCTGCTGCTTCACCTCCGCCAGCCCGGACTTGAACCTGTCCACCGAGCCGCGCTCCAGCTTGTAGTCGTACAAGCTCGCCACTGTGCCTAGCGTCTGCACCAGACTATCGGACAACCTACAAGAGGGAAAGTGTTAGACCCTCTTTTCCACTAAGTAAATGGTAAACTCTAGGTGACAGATTTCCATCTATCACAACACTAACAGTTGGTCCTTCGACGTCGATCAGACGTGACAAAATGGCTTAAATGTCCAGTAACCAGGCCATGGAATCTTTAAAAAAATATATGTCATATGACAAGAGATATGTCAAAACGTACCCGGTAGTCAAGCCATTAACGAAGTCGGCCAAGTGTTTCAGAGTTCTGTCGTACAGCTTCACATTGGACGTGAAGCTCGCGAACTCCGAACTACCCTCCGACTCGGAGCTGACAGAGAGACGCACCGGCTGGAACATCTGCGGTACCATAGAGGTGGTTTATTCTTTGACAACCATAGACCACTTATTTCGGACAAAGAGCAAAAACAATAAAGATATAGAGTGCATGTCACAATACATTTAAACACAGTCAGATTTAAAGCAAGAATTATTTGGTCTCTGTTGTTTGAACACAAAAGAATATTCTCGGAAGACTTGGTGTGAAGTATGTTGTTGTTTTTTTTTAATTTTCACTTTCCTCAAAACGCATACAAAGTTATCATTTCACGTATATTAAAACAAAGGGATTAATAACAAACGCTTTTATCTTTGGCAAAAAAAAAACTATTTTCTTTATTTACTTTATCTATTTTATTTATTTAGGTACCGTACGGATAAAAAGACCAATTCCTAATATTTTTAATTATTGTAGTTTTTTTAATACATCACAATACTTACCGTAGTCTGCGCCTCCTTCAGCCTGGTGGCCAGCTCCTGGATCTGCTCCTTGTACATCCTGACCGTCTCCGACACTCCACACTTGTGTTGCGTGAACTCTAACTATATATATTAAACAATGCAGATTAGTTTGTCTATGATTTGAGAATTGATAATTTTATATTTAATGAAGTTTAATAAAATTTGAATATATCAAAGCAAAAGCTAAAAAAAGATATCATTGATAAAACTGGAAATTTTTAATGGTACAAGTACCGCCAAATGACACTAGAATCGCCAAATGGCATTAATAGCGTCAAAGATCACTAGTGTGTGCCAAATTGGCCGTACCTTAATATTTTCCAGATCTAAAATCTTGATCTGCGCGACTCTCAGCTCGCTCTGCAAGTTGGACATTTTGCCTTCCAGCTGCTTTATTACCTCGTCCCGCGCGGCGACGGCCTCAGAAGATGCTTTGGCCTAAATATAAAAAAAAAATAGTAATAGCTTAATATTTACTGAGTTTTTAACATTATTATTACAAATGTGAAAGTTAAATGGATGGATGGATGCTTGTTACATATCTCAAAAACAACATAACGAATCTCGCTAAAATTTGACACAGATATAGAACACAGTTTGGAAAAAATCATAGGATATATGCTAAGGTTTTTTAATTGTATTTTTTTTTTCAGAATTCCAAGTAGAATAAATCAATAAATTCTTTACACACGTCAATATTTAGCCTGTGTACAATAGTAAGGAGTACGTACCTCGCTAATGGATTTTAACTGTCTCTGCAGGTCCTGTATGATGAAATGTAACTTCTTGACTTCCTGAGCGTGCTCCCCGTCTGTGCTAGATATCTGTAACTGCAACGAACAGAATTACATATTGTTTCAAATAGATGGCGTTATTATCAATCTAATAACATCTCAAGTGACCTTGAAAATACAAGACAATGTAAGAATATAATTACCAAGTAGTAATTATTATAGATTTTTTTATTGTTTAGACTTAAAATCGTTACAAATTATGGATTTTTAACATAAGTAGTATATAATAGTTTGGTCATCCATCCATCCATCCATCCATTTACTTAATATAATGAATAAACATAATGAACAAACGTTAAAAAGTGTTTTTTTTTTTCGCATAAGTCGACAAAGTAGTTTGTATTATCAACAACAACTTTGAATTTTGTTGTGATACATTTTCAATATTCTGTAATTAGTGAATATAAATGAAAATAATTTGAAATCATAAAAAAAAACGAATCAAAAAAAAGTGGACATTTTTTTAAAATATTGCATTTTTGCAAAAAATGTAAAAAAGCAATCAAGCGCATACCTCTACATTTTTCAATTTCTCTTTGATCTCATCTCTTTCTCTGGAAGTGGCGTCCACTATGTGCTCTAAAGATTCCTTTTGCCACGTTAACTTCTCATTTTCAACTATAACCTACAAAATATGCTTACATAAGAAAAATGTATTAAATAAAACAAACATTATCCTGATAATGAACTGATTGACTCTCCCCCCATCTCCCCCCATATTATTCGCTTCGAAAAAACAATTATATCAATATATATATACAATACTAATAAAGAAAAGATTTGAATTTTTCTAGGTAACGTAAACTCCAAAACTACTGGAAGGATTTCAAAAATTCATTTGTCATTAAAAAGCTAGACCACTGAGTAAAAGAGGCTACATTTTTTTCTAGAATATTTTATAAAAGTGCGGCCACTGTCGTTACTCAGAAATGAAGTAACAAATCATCCCACCTGACGCCGTTGTTTCTCCACGAGTTCGAGCTGCGCCGTCAGTTTGTCGATGGTGTCGTCGTCTGGTGACGTCACGAACTCCACCCCCGAGGACGCGCCCGACCTGCTCTCGGACCGCAAGGAGCGCGGCTGCGAGCCGCCGCCCCCGCCCCCGCCCCCGGTGCCGCCGGACAGGCGCATGGCGTCCGCTTTCAACATTTTATTTTCTTCTCGTAACTAAAATAAAGTAAAATCATTTATTCTCTGTTCTTTGACGTCCAGTCAAGTTTTGGATCTGGATGTGGAAGACCTATGCCTGGCAGTGGGCAGACAAAGGCTGATGATGATGACACAAGGGTTATGTGACAGACATCAGTAAACGATATAGTTCTCTAAATCTGGCTGAAGTAGAGTCTGGGCTGATCACATCTGTGCAGCCAGCGACATCATGCAGGTAGAAAAACCCTGTAATGCAGGCCACAGTCGATGTTACTTGAAGAATACTAACCTTTTTCACTAAGTTTTTAGTTTCATCAAACTTTTCTCTATGTATCTTATGTGTGTTTAACATATCATCCTGGCAGGACGATATCAAGTCCAGCTGCTCCTTCAGGGACTCGTTGTTCTGCTTGAGGGTCTCCTTGAGCACCATGTTCTCGTCCAGGATCTCTCCGAACCGCTTCTGGAGTTCCTCCGTACTTCTGTCGTCTGTTACTATCGTGCTGGCTATCATCATACTGCCCGGAGATGGCTGGACGTAAAACAATTGTTACACAGCGCATTAACGTTGACTAAATATTTCCACATTTAAATACACTAAAATATAAAATAAAACCACACAATATGTTTGGCCGTTTGTCCCGAATTATACATGAAACATTGTGATTTCCTTTGCTAGGTTTTTTAAATAATAAAAAAATAATATATGCCCTTTTCTGAATAATAATCTAATTTTTTATTTAAATCCGTTTTTGTACGAGAAGGGGGCAAACGAGAGACACGCACAGAAAGCTCATCGGCGCCCTAACAACAACAGATGCGTTAGCCTTCAAGCCAATTTTAAAGTTATCTGCCAACATCCCTGTATACTTTCTCATTTATAGTACTAGTAAGTACTATCTGATCGTATGAAATTATACCTATTCTATGCAGTAAAGTACGTACCTTAGTTGCCAGATACACTTACAAGAGTAAGGCGCGAAGAAATAACTGCATCATAGCGGGGTATGTGCAGCACTAGGAAACGGCTGCCGCTCGAGAATGTCTAGGGTTGTTACATCTAACATATTTTTATAGTGACTGATGGACGAGGGCACTTTTGAACAATGACCAGATAATGTTAAGCGTGTTAAATCAGTATGCGAATTGTTTTGTTAACCGTTCTAATAAATATAAATAATATTGAAGTAAAAGTAATAATATTTGTTAAAAAAAAAAAGATAAACTTGTTAAAGGTCTATTCATAATGTTGTAAATTCTGTTTGTATACCAACAAGGTCGAAAGTTTTCTCGAATATGCACCGTGGAGCTCAGAAAGGTTAATCGTGGAAAGAATTCCCTTTTTTTACGAACGTTATAAGTCTCTTTAGTTTTACATTGAGAGATATAATTTCAATATTTTTTCATGAGAGAAGGAGGTGAACGAGCGTCGGGACCACAAAGGTGGTCGTCGACTTCAATGCAAATCCGCAATACTAGAGGAGCTGCTGCGTTGCCAGCCTTTCAGAAAGAGATACGCTCGCTTCTTGAAGGGCCTAATGTTTCAGCAGTGCGAACACGCAATCACATCGTTAAAGAAACATAAAAATTTATGTTAGATAAAAGATTTTTTTAAAGGTTGATGTTGACAGCCCTATTTCGTCTGTATCCGGGGGATTTACCGCGTGTTATACCTAAAACTTAACAGAGACATAACTGTTAACAATTCAGTTAATTACTACATCATCAACATTTCTCTGAATGGGACAATGTTAAATAATTATTAACATTAGGGCGGTGTCCAGCAATGTAAGTATAATATAGAAAAATGGGCATATTAGGGGAAATTTAAAACAATCGTCAGTGTTAGAAAAATGGAGAAGCAAAATGCTAGCGTCGTATGGACAGGTTATGCGAAGAGATGATGAACATATAAACAAGAAGGTGAGATTCAATGTGATGGCTGTAAAGGTAGAGGAAGACCGAAGAAGGTGTGGATGGATTGCGTGAAAGAGGATATGCGTAAGAAATGTGCGAGTTCAGATATGATGGCGACGTGCCTCCATAGGGAAAAGGGCACTTTGATGTTTGACTAATAAAATATTTAACCTCATTACCACGACTAGCTGAGCCGAGTCTAATCGCGCGACAGTCTTTAAGTATTGTAGGTAGGTACTGAATACGGCTAACACGCGTATTCGACACGACAGCGAGGATTTTTTTTTTTAATTTCTATTTTTAATCAGTATCAATAACTTTTTCAGATAAGTGCAAAGAGGCTTAGCAAAGATATTTAAAAAAAAAATTGTGTGTACAGGCGTCGAGTCGCTTAGTGAGAAAGGATTCTTTAAAGAAAATTATAAATCGGTTGCTTTAATATTTTATAAAGTCTAGTATAAAAATCTTTATAATTTAGAAAGACGATTGTCATCATCATCATCATCATCAGCCCTTGTCTGCCTACTGCTGGATATAGGCCTTACCCAATTCCACAGTATGCGGTCCTGCGCCTTCTGCATCCAATTATAAAATCGTTCGAGACGAAGAAAATTAATTGAAATATTTTTAAATTTCATTACGCTTAGTATTTTCTTCCAGGCGCATAAAGCATACTACGCCGCATATCTCGTAATGTTTAAAGCAAATTAGTTCTTAATGCCCTTGACACAGAACACATAATCATATCAAAGAGGCAAAATACTACAGTTACGCGGTAAAGTCCCTGCAGCGTAAAATAACAGCTATTGGCTAATCTGAAATTACTATCAGTTCAACGATTGAATTGCAAAAAAAAAACACAATGTTGTCTATAGTTAGTTCCCACTAAAGATTAAGATAGACAAATCTTTGATTTATAATTAAGAATTGTCATATTACGATGTCTGCTGCGGGAAGTCCAGTACGAAAACTTGATTAAACTCCTATTTTATGCACATAATTACATGAAGAGGGTGTTGGTAGCATAGTAGTTAAATTGCCCGGACCAGATCAAATGTACACACCCAGGTTCGATCTGATATATATATTTTATTTAAATATTAATGGATATCAGTTAATTTACTAATATTTATTTTACCACTCCAATTAAGCTCTAGATTTGTGCCAGAATATGGTTTACGACAATAATTGAATGGCCGGATTCAAACTCTCGACAACTATATCTTAAATTTGTTCCCTTAACATAATAGTTAGTGCTTAATTACTACCAGTGAATGCTGATTTAAACAAAAAAGGTTCTATGTTTTTAAAAATGTTTTAAGAAGCAATAAACATATAAATACATGAATGTATGTTTACATAGATATATATATATACATTTGATTGATTCACAAAAGATTTTTATTGAGTCACATGTCAACATGAAACTTATCGCATATGTATATTTTGTTTAAATATAGATAAGAATAATAATATATAACTGTTTGCCCTAAATCTTCGTGTATAGTCAACTTCAATAAGATAAAAGATGTACTGTGCAATCTTTCTGGGAGTTTTTGTTTAAAGCTATTTTACTCATAAGCCAGTCAAATTCTCTCTATGTGCGTGTAATTTCTATGATAACCACTTGCTTCATCATCATCAACGGCTTTTGTCTATCCACTGCTAGATAAACTCCCCAATGCCTACACTATATATGGTCTCGCACCATATGTATTACTTGCGTATTACTGACTATTACTACAAAGTTTAAGTTTTAAGTTAATACAGTAGCATACAAAACATATGGCTTTTAAGTATGCTTTCAAAATTATATTATATAACAATTTGTATTTGGGTTATAACAATCATTAAAACTAGTTTTGTTTCATTCCAAAATTGTAAAACATTGTGTTTCATTACATTTTTAGTGGTTTTTGGAACTGAAATAATTTAGGATACTTTCAATAGTGTGCATACTGATTTTTAAAGCCAATATATATGCCGCCCTTTCATTGTATACAAAGAAACATTACTTACAGTGTCACCGATGTGAAAACATGCCTTGAAAGCCATAGACTTATCAGGGGCGATATCTTTCAATGCATTGTTAAGGTCATCATCATCTTCTACACCATTGCACCTCAAGTCCAGACTTGTGCCCGGTGATGTGCCCAGAATGATGAACGACTCCTCATCATTATTTGCCAAGTTCACATTGGTTGCCATTTTTTAACATCAAAGCTGGAAAACAGAAATTTATTTCACTTCTTATTTTGCAATAAATATTTAAGATTACATAAATATTAACAAAAAGCCGGTCATAAAAAAATTCAAATGAGATTATTAGCAAGTTGGAATACACTAAACCAGATAAACTATTTCCTAACAAAACTAAAAATAAAACGCAAAATTTTACCCAAGGAGGAATACGGCATAAACCCAGCTTAGTATTACTGCAATATTTGCCTCTTAACTTCCCGTCAGATGCGAGCAGTTTGATAAACAGACTACATGAAGGTATTATCAACAAAATTGTTCGGAGAAATTAAAAAATAACACTTTTCCTTTCCACCCCCTATTTTTCGCAAACACAAATCTGACTGCGTTTCAGTCAGGTTAGTGACACTGACATTTGAAACATATTGCTTTGACATTTAATTTTGTTCCTTTCTACCTTTGCTTTCTGTACAAATTATCGTTTTTACCAATTTTATTACAATTCCATTGACTTTCATTCATTTTCAACATAATCCAAGCTTTAGAAGACGAAAAGGCGTTTGGTGAAGCAAATCACTTCTATCAACTCTAACATTAGGCAACTTTTTGGTCCTATTCCATGCTAGTGTTTCTAAACCGTCTAAAAATGATAATTCTCAAACCAGACTCGGCATTTTAAGTTATCACTTTTTAAACTAAGTTAACTTGACTATTAACTTAAAAAAATTTAAAGTTAACTTTAAAAATTAAAACTTAACTTAAAGAACTTTAAAAATTTTTAAAGTTCACTTTAAATTTTTTTTTTATTAAAATGCACTGTAAATGCAATACGTACTGGATGACGTTCTCAATGTAATCAATTTGCGTCAATGTCAAACCAAATCGGAATGTCAGTCGAGTTAGTTTAAAAGTGAAAAGCCTGTGGAAAGGGTGTTTACCTTGTTTTTAGATAATTTTAAAAATTAGTCTTAAAAGAAATGTCTAATGAAAATACTTTAGATTTGCATTACGTTCACCAGAGCTTCCAAAGGAGTCTAAAAGAAGACGACGATGTAGTAACAGAGGCATATATTGACGGATACAATGAGCTAGTGAAGTGAGCGTAAGACAAATATGTGTTTATTTGTGATCCATATGTTTGTGTGTTTAATTGTTTCTCTATTATTTAGGTTCCTAAACCTGATCGGGTCAGTGTTCTCTTTTGTGAGTAGTGATGTAAAGAGCAAAATAAAGGTGATGGAAAAACACAGAGACGGTGACGATGCTATTTACTACGAGTCCTTTAAGAAAATGATGAAGTACGAGAAAGAGACTAGTTTACACGAAAAGAATGGTTTTGTTTCTGGTTCAAGGACAATGCTCCGATTGCATAGAGGATTAGGTATGTAAGAATATTAAAAATATAAGTTCTTATTTATTGATCAAGTTTTCTTTTGTTACAAATAGAATCCAAAGTTATTTTTCAATGTTTTTCTGTAAAGAATTAATTTAATAAGTCTATGAAATGATTAGTGTAAAGCCAAAAAATGGAACTCAATGGAATGTCCAATGATTTCTCAATAGATTTATTAATATTTTATTTATATATCAGTAAAAGATATATTTCAGATTTCATCAGACTATTTCTGAAGCGTCTAAGTGAATCTGATGATACAGTCAACACATGTACAACCTGCCAGTGTTCATATAATGAAACATTGGCTGAATTCCATCCTTGGTATATAAGGAAAGCGGCCACACTGGCAATGCATGCACTGCCTACTAGACCAGACTTATTGAAAAAGGTTAGTTTATATTTAAATTGTATTAATCACAGTTTTTTTTAATTTGTGTATGCAACTGGCTTATACATATTCCCATCCCTTACTGTCTACTATAGTTAGGGGTGAGTAGGCCATAGTCAACCAGGCCCAGTGGTGGTTGGGTGACTTCACATACCTGTTAACATTGGATGAAATATATTAGTACATGGTGAGAATTGAATATTAACACATTAATAAAGATTTAATGTGCTTAATAGGTCTGCCGTAGACACTTTTTTTTCTTTTTTAACGTAAATAAAAAGCAAACAAGAGTGATGACTATATATGGTCTATTGATGATTTCAACACAAAGTTTCCTAAGTAAAATTTCTTTATATTTGCATTGATTCTCTTCTACATTAAAAATTTTGATCAAATCCAATTGATTGTGCACAATATGAGTTTCAAAAATGTTATCATTTTAAAATGCCAGCTATATTTTTTATCTGATCAATAAAAATATAGATATTAAAGTTTTATGTATTAATTATGTTTTACTGATAATATAAATACAGTTGTGTAGATTGCGAGTGCCTGTGGCGCGGTTGGTAAGCACTTGACATGGCACAGTTTCGAACCCTGCCATATTTCAATATGTTTTTCGAATTCCATATGTACATTATCTGACGATGTTATGGTGAAGGAAAACATTGTGATGTCTGCACAATGTCTTTAAATGATTTCAAAGATATGTGTGAAGACAACCCGCACTAGGCCAGTGTGGTTGACTGTGGCCTAATTACCCCTAATAGTGTAGGCTCCGAGTCCTTCAGTGGGGACGTATAGTGAGCTGATGATTACATTGTCATGCTTTTTACATTTTATGTCTAAATATTTTCTTTATATAAAGCTATGGGCAGTGGTCACTATTGTAACGAAACGAGATACCCCGTATAAATTATCATTCGCTACTTTTTTTTACCTTGTAATACGAAAATTTACCTAATACTTAATTAATTTTGACAGTTGCCAAAAACAAAAGACTGGCTCTAAAATTAATAATCCTAGTCCCGAAATAAAACTATTAAAAAGAATGCTTATCAGCCACGTCATAGTATCCCCCCTCCATGTGACGTTTCATTCCCCCTTTTCTAGCCTTACGTGATTAGTAAATTATACCTAAGGGCTAGGCTTCTAGTATATAAAAATTGAATGCAAAAAAATCAATGCATGTTTCAAGGTAAAATAAATTTACATTGCTAACGATTTAGCGCGGGATTGTACACTCGTCGATTCAATTGTGTCGGTGAGTGTACAGCATTGTTTCATAATGAATACGTCCGTTTCCATGTTTGAACATTTACAACGCGACTGTCCTTTGTAATAATACGCATCTGTTATAAATTTAATAGAACAATATTTTAAGTAGATTTCGAATAATTTCTATAATAGAAAAATAAATCTCTGAATGTGTTGCTAAGTGCGAATCTCGAGAGCAGATGGACCGATTTCGCTAATTCCTTTTTTTAAATACACCTTAAAATACTCAGATGGGATAAATTTAAAAAGAAATCAACAATCTATTCGTATACTTAAAAGTTAATTTGAACTTTAACACGATACGATAAAGACGACTGTTGAGTGTTACGCGGTGCGAGGTCCGCCGGGTCAGCTAGTATGCAATATTTAATACTTATTTCTTTAGAGGAGTTTAGACACGATAAAGAGTATCTTATCGCTGGTAATAATAAAGAGAATAACTTTGTAATCGTTCGTAATTTAAATCTAACGATCTCGACTCCACTTGAATCAAACCGCATCGTTGCCATGTTCAATATTGGTGATAATTGTATTAACCTTCATCGTTTCAAAATCCCTTTTCCACTGGGCGTATTTGCGTGCTCCACAGCCTGATTAACGTGGGTAGTCACAGTGGAAAACGAGTCTAAATTAGAGGGCCCATTTCTTTGTTTTCCTTTTCTGTAGGGCTTTTGTTCAAAGGAACATGTCAGTTCTATAATGACATTTAAATAATAAGAATAGCGTAAACAACACAATTATAATCAACAATAGTAATCATTTTCACATTATAAGGCTTTAGACGCCATGCTGCGTACTTCCTGCTTGGTCTATTAGTTGGGCCGGAGTAGATAGAAGTTCGCCAACAATGAATCTCGATAATTTATATTTTTAAAAACAATTTCTTCATTTTCCTCCGAACACAAACATGTTAATCGCTCGAAGACATGAACGCACGCATCTATCTTTAAAAGTGATCAATTTCCAGATCTTCGGTACCGAGGACAGGTTAACTGAAGCGATGACCATACTGCCGCAGACACTGCTCTCCTGTGACGAAGTGTACCGACGAGTTGAACAGCTGTACACGGACTTCGACTTCCACGGCTTGCCATAGACTAACCAAAGAATTAAATATCGGTACTTTACCGTGAGTGCTCATTGTCGACACACTCGCATATATACTACGACTACCGATCTAGCGGACGTGGGTTCGAATCCCACAATTCAACTATTATAAATCATATCCTAGCGAACTTTATCAAGCTTACCATGAATGTTTGCAAGAAATATTAGTAAATTAACTAAAATCTACTAATATTTTTATAAAAAAAATAACAGTTAATATTCTTGAAACGTCTGAGGTGTATTAAGAGTGTTTTAATAGTGGAAACATTGTGTTGTATTGTTTTCAAAGCATTAAGGTAAATTGAGGAAAATAATTACATTAGAATATAACTCACGCCCGTAACCCATCATATCAGCCACACGTCGCCCACTGCCGAGCGTAGGCCTCCCCCAAAGATCGCCACGACGACCGGTCCCCGACCGCCCTCATCCAGGCTGCTCATAACCCATAGAGGTAGGTAAAACACGTACATCCTTTTGCGGTCTCCACACATCTGTTTTTCCGCGTTTGTATTTGTGCACACACATGCAAGTTTCGAGTGCTCATTATACCTCCATTCTACGATTTTGAAAATCTAAAGGGCGTAAGTAAATGGGTTCAACCAAGCTAGTCTTATTATTGTAATGTTAATTAAAACCATTTATAAACATTTTCAATTCAGTAACGATTTGTAAGATATTGTAAAATGTTATATAAATAATATACTACTTATAAAAACGGCTTAACTCACGTGTAAATCGGTGTCGGTACCGACTAGTTTCGAGCCCATCGGGGGCT
>JAODUI010000008.1:835411-858099 GCA_027563995.1 Papilio gigon | reverse complement strand
TGAAGATGAGCCCCCGATGGGCTCGAAACTAGTCGGTACCGACACCTTACACGTGAGTTAAGCCGTTTTATAAGTAGAATAAGAGGTTTGAAGGTTTCGCTCTCTACCACTGTCCTTATCAAGTTCACAATGAGCTTCTACTGCCTTTAGGAAGGATACTATGATGTTTTCTGCTAGGGCAGTGGTAACTGACAGTTGCAACGTCGATTTAATATCTTACATATAAGCTGCTCCATATGGCCTATTAAAAAATCCTGGAATTCCTCGTTTGTTTCTATATTTTCTTGTATCGATACTTGACCTTTGCGTGCCATTTTCCTATTGTTTACTAAATACCGTATTTATTTTAAATGATGCTTAATATCAACTGATTTTATTACAGCTAGTTGACAGACGATAAAAGAAGTCGATGTTTTAAATAAAATTTGTTTCATATAAAATATAAAAACATATTGTTGTCCTTATTTTCTTAAGGTGGATGAGGGGGATGGCGATTATACAGTTATTTCTAATCAATTCACTGTAATACTGGCTATGTATCGTGTTATTTTGTGCCAATTAGATTGGCGCCATTTTGACGCTGATGGTAGCGATGTTGGAAACTCGAACCAATCGAACTAACAATAGTGATACCCGACGGTAACTTCAACTGGCTTTAATAATTTTAAAGAAACTATAGTTGTCATTAGCAATCAGTGGCCTATCAAGCGATTTCTATAGATCTATGAGCGAAGAAAAGTCACTTTAAAAGTAAGTTTCCAGAGGTTTTAATTCTATCAATACTTTTGCTTGGCGAAAAATGTTTCTTAATTTGACGTCACTGTCATTATCATGTCATCAACTGATACAACACAGAGGAATTATGATATAGAAAAAAATATTTTAAGCATTACATTTGGTACAGTTTATCAAAATTAAAATATATTGTAGACGACATAATACTCAACATGAACGTGTTTACAGTCCTCATGTGGAAACATTATATAAAAAGAAAACGACATTTATGTATGACAATACTGGAGTTGTTCACACCACTGTTCTTGTTGATACCTCTCGTTGGATTCCATGTCGGTACTCTAACCGTCCAAGAAGAATCACTCCGGGCTCCTCCAACGGTGAGAGACGCCGTGTTCAAACACAGATCGAGCTGGGCTTTTTGTTTTCAAATTTCGTATTAGTTAGAAGCTATTTTCAGACACTACGCGCGGATTAAAAAAATCACTTTGTGTAGTAATCTGTCTCTGAGACAAGCTTCCTCCAGAACCATTTTATCTTTCTTGAATTACTTACTAACATACATCCATCTGAAGTCGATCCGCGTTGAATTAAAAAACTATGTACCACTATGTGTTGTTTAGACTATGTTTTATATCTATGCCAATTTTACTAAGCTCTAATTAGTTGTTTGTGAGATAGGAAAATCATCCAACCATTCAATATAAAAGAGCATATAGGCTAATTAAGATTTTTGTAAAGTATGTACTAATTGTGAATTGTAGGCGCCGCATCTCGTGTACACGCCGAACACGGAGCTAGCAAGCAAGCTCATAGAAAAGATTGCGGATACCCTGTACATACCGCCGTACGAACCTATCCCAGGTATGGACCAACCAGTGTTTTGAGTTATGTGTTTATATACAATAAAATAGAAAACTTATGACCATTACGAAAACAGATAAAATGGAGCACAGTTACATGAGATCACACGAAATAAAATCCGACGAAGAACTGTACCTTCTGCAGTCTGTTGATGGTCTCGTTGTGTTTGAGGTGATTCATTCTGTTTTATTTTACTCTTGATCCTTCTCTGTCTACCTTGTATTCTATATGTTGGTGGGTCAGCCTTCCTAATTAGTCTCCTCCACTACGCTCTCCGCAACATCTTCGTCAGAGACATGGCAGGCTCTAATGTCATTAACCACTAATCTTCAGCATTCTGTTAAATGTTACAATTATCGAATTAGCGAGCCAAAGTGCAACAGATCATGCAGAGTAAGGCATCACACGATTGTCATATAGACGGTGATTGTTTTGTTTATTAGTTAAATACTAGTTGCCTTCTAGAATCTTGACGGTGAATATTTACCGGACTATCTCAATTATACAATACATGTAAGAAATCCTCATCACCCCGCACTCGTGTCAAGGAAGAGGGATTATGAACATCTAGGTGAGTATACATTCAGTTAATAAAACTTCCTGAAATACTTGATTATTATTTTCGTAAAAGAATACACTAGCCATTTTAAATTACGAATGCATCTAAAAAAAAAAGAAAAATATTCACAATCAATAATTACAATAACACAAAGAAGTTAACTAGAGCTGACAATGGAAGACGTGTAGCCCCGAATTTATTGCATGAACCAATTCTTTTATCCAATTTTAACTGTTTTCGTATTCATTCTAAATCATATTTTGCAGATGAACTCAGCGAATCATTCCTCCGACTACAATGGGCTATAGATTCTAGCTTTATAAAGATAAAAGCCAACACAGACGAGGATTTACAGGTGTGTCTACGATAACCCTACCTTCATTAAACATCGTTTATATTTTGTAACCCTCTCAACTAATCTATGATACGCTGTAATTCATTATTGATGATAATGTTGGGAATCGAAGTCACGATAACCTGTACCCTGAGGGTTCTTAGCGCTTCATCATCATTATCATCGGCCTTTGTCCGCCCACAGCTGGACATAGACCTTCCTCAATGCCTTTCACAGTACGCGGTCGTCCTGCCGCATCCAATGATCTCATTAATTTGTCGGTGGTTTCAGAACGTAACAATGAAACAGCTCAGAGGCAATGATCACCAACTCTCCGACCCACTGTCCGATATCATATTCTTTTCCTTGATCGCCGTCACTTTCATCGCACCTATATTTTCTTTCACACAAATCATGCTGCGAATGAACGAAGAAAAAACAACAGGAATACAGGTAACAGACATAGTTAGGTGAGAAGTTTCGAAGGTTTTTTTCTCGAGGACCACTTTCGAAAATTTGACTGATTTCAATGAACCCCGTCTTTATCTTCATCGACTTGTGAACACTTCATTTAATTTCCTACCATCATTATTTCGAATTGATGATAAATCAAAGAGAAAATCTCCCTAGATACGACCTAGTGATTCAATGAAGTATTAATTACCAGTTTACACATTACTTTGCAGGAGATCACCGAGATGGCTGGTGCATCTTCTCTGATGATATGTTTATCGCAGTTAGTGAATTCATTCCCTCCGTCGCTAGTGATGGCTGTGGGTAGCAGTATAGTGTGCCAGCTGCTTATGATCGAGGCACACCCCATCATCACGTTTATCGGCTGGTTCCTGCACTACATGGCAGTTATCGGATTCGCTTTCGTCTTCAGCTACATAACTAAAACCAGTAAGACGTAAAACGATTATTGCGGATAATGCGTTTTATACGTTTACTGCTCTTTTTTCTCAATTAATTGTTTTTTTTTTCAGTTTGGTATACCGTATCTATATCAATGTTCGCGTACCTCACCACCTGGTTCCCCGCCATTCTCGTTGAAGTTGGAAGCTTCACTATAATCGGGTTAATCCTAAAAGGATTTCTACCTCACGCTCCATTTCTATGGTTTATTCATCAGATATTTGTAGCCAGTGCAGTAGGTAGGAATTCATTACATTTATGTTCCATTAAAATAAATATCGTGGATATTTTACCTAGTTACATTTAGTGCAATTTCCTGATTGAAACCTTTTTTTTTACCAATACGTCCAGTGTTCTACACTCAGCTGACAAATTCATTTACATTGGAGTTGTTGCTAAATAGAAATTTAAACGTATTAAAAAAAACTATTAAGTTTTTAGATAATATAATATAATTTTTAGGTGGAATAAATTTTTCCTCGTGGTCGGGTGAATTTCATCGCTTCGACGACGGCAGCAGGAGCGGCAGCGTGCGACTCTCTTTTATAATGCAACTTCTACAGATATTCCTGTGCTTTGGACTCACCTTCTACTTGGAGCTGGTGCGGCCCAGGAAGTTCGGCATTCAAAGGCCTTGTTCCTTTCTTTGTCAGGTACAAGATATTACCAAACATTAATTGGCTTATGCAGAATTAATATTAATTACCATTTCTCGTCCGTTAAAATTGAATTGGAGAATAAGTAAGGAAATTAACTAACTGTAGCCAGGATATTGGAAGAGACCGGAAATGCCTGAATGTGATAATTCTACAAAGGTTAACCCAGACCCTGCCTATGAGAAATTCTTCCAGCAACATCCAGAACCTGCGATGGAAGCAGTTGAAGTTGTTAATCTGCAGAAGGTATCATATCTTCATTTCTTACTTAAATCCAGTTATTGGCCGACTTGGAGGAGGGTAATGTCATGAGTATTATTCATATTGTATTCTAGTCTAAAGAATGAGATTATTAAGGATAAGATTTTATTCAATCTGTGCATTCTCTTAGTTTGGTAAAGTCGTATTTTGTTTGGTTTTGTTGATGTTTTACAAACAGAATTAGAAGAAGACAATTTTGTAGATGTACAAAACAAACACTGGAGCAACGATATACGCTGTTGATAATATATCGGCCACGTTCTACGAAGGAGAGATCACCGTTATTATAGGACATAACGGCGCTGGCAAGTCCACTTTAATATCGATTATGGCAGGTAATAAATTACCTGCTGATTAATTTTTAATCTGTCCAAGCAAATGGTTCATTCATAATGTCATTTATATTCGATGGTTTCTTGGTGTTCTTTTTTGCTGAGAAGTAAATTGTGGCTTCATTCATGACAACTAGGGGTACCGCTTACACTACCTCTCCTACAACTATACCATAGTCTTTCTGAGCGTTCTTAATGAGCTCTTGTTTCAGGAATGTTAAGGCAGACGTCAGGCAACGTGTACATAAACGGACTTGACACGTTGACACGTCAAGTAGACTTGAGACGTAAAGTTGCTTTTTGTCCCCAAAGCAATATTTTGTATCCTGATTTGACCGTCAGGGAGCATTTCATGTTTTTTTGTATGGTAAGTTAACTTGAACTATACATATAAAATAAAATCAACTGCAAAGATAGCCTTTTGTATCAGGCGAGACAGTGTTGTAGTAACTATTATAGAATCCTAATATTAGAAGTTTAGTAAAAAAAACACAACAGAAATATTTACTCAAGGGCCTGGTTCCGGAATTGTTTGGATTTTGGACGGTAAGGAAACATGTTTAATAATAAATTCATACTTAGAGAGAGGTCTTTATAGAGTTGATATTTTCATGCGGCACAGATGAGGGGTGATACGAAGGAAAGGGCGAAGGATTACGCGGAAGAACTTATGAAGCAGTTGGATCTTTATTCTAAGGACACGTGGACGCCAGAGAATATGTCGCACGGGATGCTGCGACGTCTGCAGTTCGGCTGCACGCTGTGCGGCGACGCCAATCTACTGCTGTTAGACGAGCCCACCACCGGTCTCGATGTCGAGGCGAGGAGGGAGATCTGGGATATCTTGTTGGTGAGCATTTACCACGAACCGGCCAAAAGCCGAGCGGAATTTGTCTTCGGAATTTGCTTGATTGCAGATGCAGCTTCTATTCTAATAATGTTTCTACTTGTACTGATCATTTCAAGACACTCCGAGGACATCGGACGGTGATCATGTCGACGCATCACATGGAAGAGGCAGACATCTTGGGTGATCGCGTCTTGGGCCTCCACTCGGGCGTAGTGCGGTGCTACGCGACGCCGGAACATTTGAAAAAAGCTATCGGTAAATCTAAGTACTGTCCCCGGTTCCCCTGTGGTTTCACCCTTTTCCAATTAATTCAGACCCTAAGATTAATAGCTTGATAATATATAGCCAAAAACCTGTCGTGAGTCCCTTCTCTCTCCAAAAAGAATTATTCAATTAGTATACGAATGTGACAAGTGATTGGAAATACTTTGACAAGATATAGTGACTGCTATTAGTGAATTTTGTATCATAAATTTGTTATCTTTATATAATTTCAAATGTATGATTTCCCGCCAAGGCGCGGGCTTTCGTGTCTCAATAACGACACGTCAGCTCCCGGACCTGCATGTGATCAGCTCGGTGATGCGGGAGATGTCGCCTGACGCAGAACTGAACGACAAGATTCTACGTACCCTAATTTACGAAATCTCCCCCGCGACGGACATGGAATGCCTCCTCAATAGACTCGAGGCCTGCAGATCCAAGCTAGATGTAGAATCGATAAGCATAGGCACTGTCACAATGGAAGAAGTTTTCATGAAGTAAGTTAAGTTAAGTGTCGTACATTTTGTGTATTATTTTTGTCAAGTTCTTCGGCTCTTATTGAGTATTAGCTCCTATTTATGTTTTTTTTAATTGCATTAGGTTATGTTACTTATTTTAATAACTTCTAGGCTGTGCAGCGACGTCTGCATGGATGCGTTCCATGAAGGAGCACCATTTTTAAAAAAATCGGGTGAGTTTATTATTCCAAATTGTAAGACAATCAATTAAATAATCATCGGTGGTATTAATAACTACAATTTAAGTAAATAATCATATTTCGTTTATTTTAAGAGGAGTTCTGTTTTGACCCGAAATCGGTAGTATTTTGGACACAGACGCGGGAGTTGTTCAAGAGACAGATTGAGTTTAGTCTTTCAAAACTTGTTCCGTTCATATTCCTAGTAAGTTTAGCCTTTTCATGATAATAAAAACACGAACATTTATCATTCTTATGCAACCTAAAAAAAATCCATCGAGGACATATTGAATATATTTACGACAAGGTACTATTGCAAACATTATCAACCTACCCATTTTCCCACACCTGAACACACACCCTTCTTACGCATATCCTCTTTCACACAATCCATCTACACCTACGGTCTTCCTCTACTTTCATAGCAAGCCACATTCAACCTCATCACTTTGTTGTTTACGTGCTCATCATGACTATTGCAAACAAATTGACAAATCTAAAACTTTTTTCAGCAATTCATCTGCCCTTTAGTTCTCTGTTTGATTATAACTGAAATGTTAAACAATCCAAATGTCCGGTCGTATTTAAAAATGGACCTGAACATGTACAACGAAGTGGACGCGCCCGTCGCCACCTACGATATATTATACAGCAGCAGCGGCGACCTCGGCGACATCATAGACAAACTAAGTATCATCTATCCCCACCTCATACTGCGCCAAGCGAAAGAAAAAACTGGTCATCGTGCGTATGTCTTTCTAACTACTTCTGTCAATCAAAGACGATTAAAGTGTATACTGTACCAAGTGAAATAAACATCTTTGTGCAACAGAATGCTGGCCACTAATTCATACGTTACTTTTTTATTTTGTAGAATATTAGATAGAAAATTCATTCTAATAATTTGCTGAATTTCTTGGAACCATTTCAAATATGATAGTAACTTGTGCTGCGACATGTTTCACGATAGTAATCAAAAAGCCGGATAGGAACCCACGATCTCTGTATCGGTGATCTGTGTTCTATAGACTATTGGCACTTCTATTGTTTTTACAGATAATTGCGAATGCGAAAAATGTCAATCGCAAACGAGGACTTTCTCGAGAGACATTATCGACGTGTACGTGGACGACCACCAGGCCAATCTGAACTATGACAGCAGCATTAGGCACTCCGCGTCGGTTGGGCTCAACCTGCTGAGCAACATCATCGCCGCCCAGCGCCTGGGCGCCGCCTACGAGCCGCTCATCACCATGCGCGTCATCTATGGCTACTTCGATTGGAAAAAGCCGAAAAGCGAACTTAATTGTTATATGTTTGCATCATTAAGCGTTTACAGTAAGTTTAGTCTAACATTTTTTTTAAATTTTATACCTAATTACTTGTCGTTACATTATTATATAGACGCATTAAAAATGATGGATTGTAAAGATCGGGACGACACCTTACTCCTCAATCTCTAATGGTTAAACCCAATTTAGCTATTCCAATCTGTTAGTTGAGCATATGTTGGGCGAAGTCCTCATTTCCTTCTAAGCGTAATAACCTTTCGTTCAGTCTATCACTTTTTGTATGTACATGTCAGTAATATTAGCGGCGGCGGTGAACGACGTGATGCTGCCGTACCGGGAGAGGATGGCGTACACTCGCTACCTGCATGTGAAGGCCGGCTGCTCGCCCTTACTCTACTGGCTGGTCACACTGTTCTACCACATGCTGCATTACCTGCTGCTGCACTGCAGCGGCACCATCATTGCCGCCACGGTCCTCGACAAAGACGACACCCTCGATAACTTCGCAACAATGGGTTAGATAGATAGATGATCATCTCTTTTTGGGAATCGACCTCAGACTGAGCTATAGCATATAATAAATTTGTCTTTTTCAGTTGCCTACCTCCTTGCACTTACTTTGTGCGGATTGAGTTTTTTCACATTTGTATATTTCTTGACTTATTTCTGCCATGAGAAGACAATCGGTTTGGTAGTTTTGTTGTTTGTAATTTATTTTGGTTAGTAAATGTTTTTATTTAACTTTTAACATCATCAACGTCCACTTTTCTCTGCGGAATGTCACTCTCACATCTCCATACATCTCTGTCAGCCGTCATATATGAACTCAGACCCTTCTTGTCATATATATATATATCCTCTTTGACACAATCCATCATCACCTTTATTAATTATTTAAACTTATTCATCACAAAAAACTTGTCATGCACCAGGTATGTACGCTCATATACTTAAGTTTGCTTACGAGAGCCTGGATGCCAGCCATGTCCCTCTATTGTTGCTGGACTACTTGAGCATGTTCCTCCCGATGTATATATTCGTGCTGTCGATCAAAAGGCTGACGAATTCAGCGCGGTACAACCAGATGTGCTTGTACTACCACCAGTTTTGCAGCCAGGCGCAAGGACCTCTGGATTATCCTTCAGACGTTTGTTGCGGTATATTTTATATTTATATTTTCGAATTCAAATCTAAAAATAAATTACGTTGGATTCGTAAAGGGCCGTTCAAGTATTACGTAAGCAGATTTACTACAATTATCCCGCCGTTCCCGTTACCAGCTAAAGTAAGCAAAGCTCAGAGCTTTGCTTACTTTAGGGGGGGCGCCCCATCCCAGCTGAAACTTAAAAATTAGTATATGATTTTTGCTATAAACGTATTCTCATTTTTTTAATGAGTAGGATTATAATTCGTTTTCGTTCGTTTTCAAGTATAGAAAATGTGTAGGTTGCCGATACGTGTAAAAAAAATAAATAATTACTGCTGACTAATCATCATCCAGACCTCCCCACCCGACATCAAAAATAAGTAAATCAAAGACCCCTAGCCCCCTATAGTGCTTACGTAATACTTAAGCGGCCCCTAAAGGAAACTACCAACTACAAACTTATTCAGACAGGTCCATGGGGTATGGTCACTGGTTCAGCCCGTATCGACTCTCGGCGGACGGCATGGGCGTACCTCTTTTAATAATTACTGCACAGATTATCATTTTCACCGTGAGTATATTAAAAATAACTGTATTTTTTTTAAAACATGAATTATAGCTGTAATGTATTAGAAGCTAGATGTTGTACGGCTTGCCTTTAACTATTTAAAATTAGAATACATCTTTGAAAGGGAAAACATATTAACAGAACGAACATTGTATAAACGAGACGTGCATAAGACAAGATACTATCTATAAAAAAATGTGTTCTTTTTCTTAATTCCGTTTTCTTCTTTTTTATTATATGGCTTTGCTGTACAATGTTTAAAACCTCCTTGAAACCATAGAAACTGCTTGGACAGGAACGTTTCTATCACCGAATGGAATTAGGACCAAACAATATTAACATTTGCAGAGCCTTGTTCTACTGTTGGAGTATCAACAATTAGAAAAGTTAGAGATCGAGGTGGACAAACGGCGTGCCTCTCCCCTGCCAGCGGGGAGATATGACAATCCAGACGTATTTGCAGAAAAGGAGCAAATACGAACAATAATCGAAAGGCGTGAGTTAGTTTGAACTATTAATCTTGTCACTTAGTGTAATATTTATAAAAACAGCTTAACTCGCGTGTATATCGGTGTCTGTACCGACTAGTTTCGACCCCATCAGATGAGTGAGCGACGGGCCGCGTACGCGATATAGTACCAACCAATCAGCCTAAGCGCAAATAGCCAAATGGTTAAGGATACAGATTTCCGATCACGTGGTTGAGAGTTCGAATCCTGCCATCCGACTAGTAGTAGGCCATATCCTTACTCAACTCTAAAGCTTAATTGGAGTTGTAAAATTGTAAGAAATATTAGTATAACAAAAAGCTGTTAATATTAAAGAAGAATACTTCAAAAACGAATTTCTTCCGTATGAAAGTAGCTTTATATAATTAATATGTGTTTTTGTTTTGAACAGCAATCGATAGTATAAAAGAGACGATGCTCGTGAGCGGATGTTGGAAACTTTACTTCTTGCAGTTGAGATACAAATTTTTCGCGTTAAAGGACATTAATTTTTCACTTAAACGAGGTTAGATTAATGGTTAACATCGAGCTACTTTTACTAATATTCTTGTATCCTCTCATGTCTCTTCGTGTACAGGAGAATGCATCGGGTTGACGGGACTGAACGGCAGCGGGAAGACTACGGTATTCAAAGTATTAACTCGCTACCATTTGCTGACAGAGGGAAACATTTACGCCAACTCTTATTTCATTCATAAAGAGCCGACCAACGTAAGTTGATCTCTTTAACAATTTGTATTCTACGACAGTGTAGTTCTACCTTTTACAGTCATTCAGGCTTTTGAAGATTTTGAATTTAGAACCATTGCGATTTTCGTTTTCGGCCAATACGAACTTAATTTAGTCATCAGTACAAATTATTATGGCTATTAAATTTAAAAAAAATAACGAAAACCAAATTGTTCGTCCATCACGTCTACTTTCAGTATTTACACAGTCTGGGCTACAGTCATCAGACCTTCGGCATGGATTTCTTTCGTAGCGGCGAATCGAATCTGCGAACGCTGCTGGCATTCCGTGGTCTCACCGCCGCGGACGTAGAGTGTGAAAATAATACTTGGCTACGAATTATTGGTACGTTAACTTATATTAGACGCATTTACACGTTAAGTCATTTTAGCTTAGTTGTTCTTATCACCACCATCATCTTCATCATCATTACTATCAGTGTAAGGTCACCCACTGCTGAATGTAGGCCTCTTCCATATGTTGTTTATATGCCAGCAACAAAATATACTAAGAATAACTTGTGTGTCTTTCAAATGTGTGTTGTTTGATGCAGGCATGGATCAGACTCGGTCGTACATGGTGTCGGGTCTGAGCGACGGCATGCGGCAGCGGCTGAGCACGGTGACGGCGCTGAGCGGCGGCGCGCCCGTTCTGCTAATGGACGAGCCCACGAATGGCTTAGATCCCGCCGCCCGCCGTCTTATCTGGGAGGCGCTCGAGCACAGCCTCTGCTACGGTCGCTCGCTCGTCTTAGCATCGCATAAGTAGAACACTTTTATTATAAACGATGATTTTGCGAAGCGTCCATCGAATTAGAAAGACGCTTAACCACAATAAATGTGTTTGTTAGCATGGAAGAGGTGGAGCGGCTTTGCAACAACTTTACGATCCTGGACGAAGGCGAGATGGCCATGCTGTGCACGCCCACACACTTCCGGCTGTCGTACTCGCGCGGGCACACCGTACTCATCAAGTTGCGTGTCACCAGCGTTGTTACGGGTATGTCTCATCATCAATATAGAATCAATACAACGTCGAGAATAACAGAAGTATTGAATCAAAACAATTGCCACACGGCGTAGCAACTTACCAAGATTTACATTATATGAATTTTGTTACCAGAAACGGGAATTATGCGAGTTGAAACTCTAAAGGAAATGCTGGCAGCAGAATTTAAAGTTCCCTTAAGGGACGAACATCTGGTAACTATTTAATTTATCACATACCAGAACATCATTAGACCCCGATACGTATTTATTTTTGATGACTAGCTTTTGCCCGTGATTTGAATTGAATAGCCTTTACACTATTAATTACTAATCTAGGCAGTATTCTATGTCTGAATCTATCCATTTAGTAATATTTGAATTACATGCTAACAAACGTTCATCCATCTAAGCTTTCGCATTTATAATATTTTTTAGTGGTATCTAGTTAACCTTGCAATGAATGAAATAGCCGCAGAATTCAGACGTTCGTAGCGTAATAGGAAATAGGACTATTTTAAACTTATCATCGGTTATATTTTACAAACATCTTGGCGGCTCCGCGCAGCCTAAGGTCACCGGCTAGAGATTGAAACGCTCTGTACCGATAGCTCATTGTCTCCAGACGAGCCTGCGGTACATCGTCGCGGCCAGACTACAGTACAGCGAGGTGTACAGCAAGGTATACGCGCTCACGCAGGAGTACGCTGATACCGTGGAGGACTTCTCAGTGTTCGACGGCACACTGGAGGACGGCTTCATCCAGTTCGTGCAGGACAACCGGTTTAACATGCAACAGGCGGAGACGTTGTAGCTTCTGCTTCTGCATTTGAAAATCATAGCGATGGAATGTGATGCTATTTTTCGAAGAGTGTTCCTTATTAATGGAATCATCATCATCACCAAACCCATTGCTGGACATAGCCTTCCACAGTGGTCCTCCGCCTTACGCATCCAATGACTTCTTGTCGTCCGCATTAAGTCGTCGGTATACTGAAGGCAGGACGCCCCACACTCCTGGTCTCTAACCGTGGCTTCCGTTCAAACAATTTCCTCCCCCACCGGAGGAGTAACAGTTGGTGCGAGTAAAACAATGGTTTTAAACATTATTTTTGTCAGTGGAAGCCCACAGTAATGTTTAATGCAACCGACGCAGGAATTGTAATATAATGTAAGGTGATAAGAATGTCGCTTGTTTTTTAAAGCTTCATTTTTTTGAGAACGTCTTTAATGTTACTTTTATTTATATACGAGGTGAAAATAAAGTTTTTTTTTATTTTGTTGCAAAATTTACTAATTTATGTTTTAATAATGTCATTTTAAACTTTATTAACAATAAGGAAGTAAAACATAGTCGTAGGAAAAGAGGTTTGATGAAATTTTACTATTTAGGTAAATTTGGAATATAGATGGCAACAGTGACAAAGTTTACCACAAGAAAGACCTCTTTTGTGCTCTGGATTAGGAGGCTGGTAAGTTATCCGTACGGGTCTAAGAAACTTGCGAAGTCAAACTTTACTTCAGGAACACAGCAAGGTGTTGGAGGGTCTTTGCAGTTCTTTTCGCATGACAGCTTGTCTATGAACCGATTGGCATTTCCTCCGAAACCGGAGTACACGAATCTTCTGCAGCGACCGCGCACATGGTCGAAATACCATCTGCAAAACACACTTATCTACGTGTCGATGTAAAATAAATATGTAATTTATCTCTACACGTTTGAGTTTGTTATGACGAGAACGGCTGAAAATACATTTTACGTTTTCCTAGTAGTGAAGGAGCCGGAGCAGGAATTTTGAGATTTACTAAAATTAGAGTACTTAACATTCTAACAAAAATAACAATCAGTATTGTAAGATAGTAAAAGTTACTAAAAACACGAGACAAATTTGACCTTGATTTAAGTCCGCAAATCCCGACATTACCTAGGAATTAATTATATAATCTTTATTATCAATAATTAAACAATTCTTACCGTAAATACCAAAATGTTGTACCAGTTCCTCGGTCAGCTGGATCCAGACAATATGCGGCTTGGCCAACGTACCCAGTGACCTTAGAATTGCTCGGTGGATCCTGTCCAGGAAAACCAGGTCCAACATCTATAAAACATTAATACTTAATGGCAGATTGACACTAAAAGGTCCAAAGATAACTAAACAAGGTAAATTAGTTAGTTAGAGAGTGAAATATCGTTATCCTGTCCGTTTTCATGAGAAGATGGATCTCTTGTTTCCAATATCTTAGCCGGACAAAGTATGAAAAAATATGTACACGATTTTGCCAGCTAATTTGTACACATTGGTTCCTAGACTCGATGAAATCCTTTATGTATTTCCACATAATACTGTGAGAGAATTGTTATCATACTCATCCAGCTACTCGGAAATCCTGGTGAATCTTTTATACGGTCGTCATTTGGATCATAGGCCGCTGATTTGTTCTGTTTGAGCTCCCTCGTTCCTAGTAAATTAACGAATCCTTCCCAATCTTCGTTGTCTGGCGGCAACTCCCATTTTTTCCAGTCCCTCTCCCCCGGCGGCTTCGTAACCACGCTAGTTGAGGCCGGCCTTCTACAGCCTTCACTTGAGTTTAATACAAAAACAATCACAAATACCGTCACAAGCCTCATGATCAAGGCATAATAATTGCAATGATTCATAATGTCTATCTATGCTCGTTATTTCGATTAGTCATGCATTAATTTAATCAAGATTTTCAGTTTTGCGTAATTTAATACAAGGAATTCACGAAGACAATCGTAAGAGATAAATGATATGAAATGGAAGTGTATTGACTGACTATGCATACTGATTCTTACTAAGCTGGCGCAGCGACCCAATGCTCTTGTCATACCGAGTACCAATCTTCCTTCAACCATACTTGTTGCCCAACCAACGTAGTCTTTGCTTCCTCCATTCTATTCGATTTCTTCGGAGTTTTCCCTTCACCCATTATATACGTTTGCATATGGATGCATGCAGAAATGTAAGCAACTGAAATATTGAAGGAAGCGAATACGCGCCTCTTATAATAAAAAGCAAACAGTTATAAAAAATGTAAGTTTTAAGTCTACTTAGCTTTTTTCAGTACAGCGTTGTGCACAAGCGATGGTGGCGACACCACTCTATTCATAGATTAATAAAATTGGTTTGACGCAAATGTATCGTAAAGCGATTACCTTTTCTGTGTCCTTAATGTAAAAATTTGATATTGTCTGTGGATATTGTTGTCATTAACAAATTGGTGTCAAAGACGTCAAATGTGGAAGTGCAAGTGAAAGAGCGAAGTCAGGAGTGATAGTTGCGTTTTAATAAATTTGTTATTTTACATATAGTTATTTATATTTAAAATGCTTTTATTCCTTTTTCTGTTTATTTATTGACACTCCCTTAGAGCATATTTAAATTCGCTTAAGCAGATGTGATGGATTTTAATCTTTAAAATATTGTGATATTTGCGATGAATTTTCAATGAACATTGTTTTACAGGGATATTTGACTAGAAATAAATATTACCTAAGTACCCATGGGCATTGAAATTAAGTGAGTTAATGTGAATAGTGCATAGAATATTATTATAACAATAAATATGATCACAGTTGTGTTGAAATGAAATTAGTTGGTGATAGAAAAATGAAAGGAATTCTTAAGGTGTTGATGCTCAAGCATCTGGTGGTGCGGATTCGAAGGTTCATCAGCACAGCTGTGGAGCTCATCTCTCCCGCGGTCTTCTTCATTCTCCTTTACGTATTTAAGGATTACATCAACCAACCAGTACATACATATGTTCAGAATTCTGTCGATGTATATAAGCCAGTAAGTTTTCAATTATTATATTATTCATCATATTCCTGTCCTTATCCTTCCCACATAAGGTTGGTGCATAAGGTTTTATGTAATTATGACAAATATCCATTTTCCTTCCTATCAAAATTAAAAACATGAGTAAAACAACTAATGTCACCATGGTTGGTTTAAATTTGATCACAATTCATTATGAAGTATTTTTTTTATTTAAAATAACTTTTGTGTCAAATGTCATATTCATCTGTTGATGGAATTATAAAATGAGGTACAAAATTTGCTCATCAATATTTCAGGAAATTTTGAGCAGATTAAGTGTATTTTCATTATTATAAAATCAGAAGCTATAAGACATAAGCAAGGTTTATTTTAAAGTTGAAAACTCCTTTGCCTAAGCAAGTTGGCACAGTAGCACATTAATGTGATTTTTCATTGCCAATTTGGCACAATTCCATTGCTACAATACACCTAGTTATTTTCACAAGCATTAATTTAGTATTTGAAACTATAAACTTATCAATGTATCAAAATTTAAACCCATCAAAAACAATCTATAACTAAGTAGAATGCTACATTACTAAATAGACTATAGACTTTTGCAAAGTTTCCACTTTCTTTAATCCCTCACAATCTCACCTTAGCCCGGCACTCAGTGTACTTTAAAAATCTTTCTCCATCTGCTTTATCTATTATGTTTATTTATTTTTGTATATAAAAGAGAGAAACAGATTTATTGTCACACAAAACTTACAAAATTTGATAGTACGAAAACAAATATAATAAATGTATGGCAAAAGGAGCTAGTTCAGCATATACAGGGACTGTTGAAACTGTCCTTGTTCTGGTTTTAGAAACTCCACGAGCAAGCACACTTTTTTCAAATGTTGACAATGCTACTTCTCCTCTAGTGTTGAGGATGTCAATAAGTGATTGTCAACTTGGTGTTCCTGCCACGCAATTGACCCCTTCTTTTATAAAAAAAAAAATTTTTGCCTTCATTGAATCCATAATGTAAAATGTTATAACAGAATTATTTTATGTTAGTGAAAATGTTTGGTGTTACATTGGAAGTATTGTAACTTGTCTTAGTGGACAAAGCGATTGGCATTGTTGCAATAAAATATATTGAAGGTCAAATTATAAAAACATTGTAAAAATTTTAACGGTTAACAATTATTTTAATATACTCAGACTTTGGTATTTGCCAAAGAATTTAGTACTTTAAATGTATTAATATTAATCAAATTAAAAAATTATACATTTCTTTTGAATATTTTTTTTGTTAATTCACTAATATATTTTTTATCACTCTAAGCTCAATATAAGATACAGAACCATTATATTATATAATATATATAAAAAAAATAATGAGTTAACATAGTTTACAACTTCCATGCCTCCACCTTTTTTTTTTCAAATTAACTTGCCAGGTCGCTAATGTATTAATTTTCTATCAATTTTGTCCATAATACATATCAACTTTCTATCACGACCCAATGATTCCACAGGAGCCATTACCCCTAAGCAGCATCAAGGGACTGCGGCTGGTATTCTACACCCCAGAAACAGTCTTTACCGGGCAGCTAATGGACCAAGTTGGTGTGAAACTAGGTCTACCCCATTTAAAAAGTTTTCCTAGTAAGTAATTTGTCAACACTGCTGATTACATATGAAATATTATAAAGCCAAGTAATTTGTTTGTTGAAACACGAATTTCCGAAACTACAAGGTGCAATTGAAAAATATATTTTTTTTGGATAGTGCTTTTATTGAGGAAAGGTATATGCTATACAACATCAGGAGACAACCGATAGGGGTAGAGCATAAATGAAAAATGTAATAATGAATCTGTGTGTTCAGTTGGCTTGACTGGTAGCGGCTACTATCCTGTACAAGATGAAGCGGATCTCAACGACTACCTCAATGATTTCGACGATTTCAAAGCGCTCGTCGTGTTCCAGGTATGTAATCCCCAGGAGTGTAGTTCCCGGCTGAACTCCAAAAACTTCCTAAACAGTTTTACTAATATAGATGCGAGACTGAGATGGTTTCTTGTTTGTTTTTGTTTTGTTTCCAAAACTGCTCAACGGATGCTGTTGAAATTTAGCATATAAGTAAATCATAGTCTAAAAGAATACATAGGGTACTTAAATATGTTTTTTTTTTATTTCCTCTCGGACAGTGTTACCTTTACTTGGCACTTGATATTGCCATGTCCTACAATGTCATTAATACTGGTAATATTAGGTCTGTAAAACTTACCACTTAGTTTATGTGTAGGCTAAAAGGTTTCATTATTAATTGGAATAAAAAAATTCATTGTTTCACACACTTACTAGTTAATTACAATGTATTGCATTCAATCGATAAAATGGTCAACATTAAAATACACTCTATTACAAAGATATTAGACTGAAATTCCTTTCATGGGTTCCTAACTTTATTATAACGACGGTAGTCAAAACAGTTGCCTATTGTTTAGTTTACATTGTATGTTTATAAACTGTGTTTTGTTTTATAAATATATCGGTATGTCATCAGACTAGTATACGTCCCCAGTGACGGACTCGGAGCCTACCCTATTATTATTATTATTTATTCGCAAAAAATGTAAAACCCTAAGAGAATATGACTGGGGTCATATAGTCGCATTATAAAAAGAGTCTGGGGGTCATAAATCATATTTCTTTTATCTCGCTCGCACTTACACGTCTTATGGGTAGGTGTAATGTTGTTCGTATGAATTGTAGAGATGTATATCGATAACAGAGCGTCGGTGGCGCAGTTTTTACGCGCTTGACCGGACCATACTCAACATTATCCAGGTTCCATACCCGCCACGTACCAATGTGTTTAATGATTTTCGATTTTCATATTTACATTATCCGACGCTCTTACGGTGAAGGAATACATCGTGATGCCCGCACATATCTGCGAAGAAATTTAAAGATATGTGTAAAGTTAACCAACCTGCACTGGGCTAGCGTGGTTGACTATGGCCTTATCACCTCTAATAACAGTTAGTTATGTATATCGATTGAGCCTGTGTGCATAGGTAGTCGAGTATCGATACCGGGTTTGTATTGCGTGCACATTCCTATTGTCTCAGACAATTCAGTGTACGTCGACTATGGGTCAATATGTCATACATATGACGTCATAAAAGTAATAGATAAGGTTAGTCGACCATCTTAATAAGGTAATAAGGTCAATTGTTACAAGTTACTAGTACCCATTTAAGTAACGGACTTATAAGAACGCTAAGAAACAAATGTAAGAATGATCGTAACTTGACACAAACATCCGCAGTCAATTGTTTCTGCGAACTGACGCTTGCCTTCTATCATTGCGGTTATGGATGTGCTTCAGTGAACTTGCCCGCTATTGTTCACATACCCAAAGTAATATGAACCTAATGCTTTTGATGACAATGACTAAATTACTCTTTTCGCAGCGCACAATGATATAGCCTTATATCAGAGAGGACGGTGTATTTTTAACCGACGAACAGAAGGAGGTTCTCATTTCGACTGTATGTTATTTTAATGTGTAGAACAACAGAACTTCGCCCCTGGTGATTCGATGGGTCCATTTTTTTTAGTTAAAAAAACTATCCAATAGTTTTAATACACAGTTTTTTTTAATATCGTAAAAAAATTGCATGAATTTTACTGACATTCTATTTTTTTTTTTCTGATAAAATCATAAACGACTTGACCAACTGATACTTCTATAAATAAAACTTTATTTATGTTAAAAAAATAAAATATAATACAAATGGAAATATGTGTTAGAACACGACGGTCGGCCGGCCCAAGCTCCTCAACTACACCATTCGGATGAAAAAAGACTTCATGACACACATCTACAACCCACTGGACGGTGGCATGGAACCGCATCAAGCGTTCGGTAGGTCATCTGACATCAACTTTAAGTTCATGCGAAACTGCGAGATTTCGTTAAAGGGAAAAAAATGTTACATAACTTTGTTGGCTATTGAAGGTTACAGATTTTACTTTATATAGAATGTTTTTTTAATACAATATTAAATTTTTGTTAATTTAGAAATGTAACTTGTAACCATTCCATGTAAGGAAAATGTAGAAATTTGAACCCACGACCGCTGGTTCGGTTGTCCTTACCTTTAACCATTAGGCTATTGGAGTTTTAAAATATACCTTTATTTATTGTTAGCAGCGCCATCTATTCAAACAAAATTTCATTAGACTGATCAAACCTTTGTTATCTTTAGTTGCTGACAAGATTTACTGACGCACTAAGAGTTGTTAATTGGTCACTAAGATTTGCAATGTAGATATCTTATACTATATCTATACTAAGGGAGACTAGTTTTTTTTTTTTTTTGAGTGCTTAAGTTAATGCAAATGACATGTATATATTATTATTACAGGATTAATTTACGAGACATTTATGCGTTTGCAATGGGCGATCGATACGAGCTATTTGAATTTGATGGGGGTCGATGTAAAACAGGTGAGTTACTATATATACTTATGTAAACCAAATAAAATGACGAACTTGAGTACAGACTAGTGTGTGGCGTGTTGGGTGTCAAACGCCTGTCGTAGTTTAAGACCAGTCTTAATAATATGAACACAAAAACGGTAGAGTAGGGAGAGTTTCAGATGGTGCGGTTTCGCTCTCTTAACCCCTCCTCCACCTGTCTCTGCCTACTTTGAGAGGAGGCCTTTACACATTTTGTTAAATATACTTTATTTTACATACAATTCCTTGTAAAAAAAATATGAAGTTTTTTGTTTAATTTTGCATATTTTTGATATTTTACTAATATGTCTTCCACCACTCCGAACTCTCGACCACGTGATGGGAAATCTGTATACTTAACCATTAAGCTATTGGCGTATGCTGACATAATTCTGTATGTATTTATTGGCAGAACGTGACCCTGCAAGAGTTCCCATTTGTGAAGACAAACAGCAACATGAACGCGGTGATCGGCGTGCTGGTGGAAGCGCTGATGGTGCTCTGCTGGCTGTCCCTGCTGCTGGTCTTCGTGTTCCTCATGGCGCGCTTGCTGGATGAACGGACTACAGGCATTGAGGTATACTGACGTTCACACTAAAAGACAGCTCGGTGAACGGCTTCCTTGGTTCTGCAACAAAATCTATAACTTCGAAGTGCTTGTCTGAAGGAATACAAAGGAATATAGTAAAGTAACCACAATTATGAATAAATTTATATTACTTTAATCTAATTGTAACCAAATTTCTTCCATTCAAGCGATTTACATTTGTTAGTATGAAACATACCACAAGCAACAAAATTCGTAAAGGAAATATTAATAGATTAACAAAAATATGCTAATATTAAAAAATATATGTCAAAGTAATTATAAAGCAATATTTTATTATTTTGTTCTAGGAATTAATAAAAATGGCGGGCGTGTCCAGCAACATGCTAGCACTATCTCACTTCCTGAACGTGGTGCCGGTGGGCGTGGTGTACTGCGTGGTGAACGCCGCGCTGCTAACCGCCTCCGCCAACCCCGTGCTGCTGTCCAGCACCGGCCTGATCTGCATCATGCTGGCGCTGCACTTCGTCAGTGTGATCGCCGTGGCCTTCGCCTGCAGCTACCTCGTCAAGAACAGTGAGTTTGGTGTTCGCAAAGTTATATGTTATATGAAGTTAAATGACGTATAACAGAATTATGGGCGTGTCTCTGTGTCCTCTGGCGCGTATTTGACATTATTAAGCATTGCCGTCCAAAAAAAGGCTTAAAAAAAGTAACTCAAACTAAAACTTCCGCTTCACACAGAAAGCGAACAATCTTTGTAAAATGGCTCCTCCCCCCGCCCCTCCCCACTGGGCAGGTCGTGTCAACTTTGTCATCCGTGTGTCAGGCCAGTACGCAGTGACCCTGTCGATGTTCGCGTACACGGCGCTGTGGATCCCGGCGCGCGTGGTGGCGGGCCGGCGGCCGCCGCGTGCGCTGCTGCCGCTCACCGCCCTGCTGCCGCACCAGCCCCTGCAGCTGTTCTGGGAGGAGCTCGCCGCGCTGGAGAAGTACGGTGAGTACGTGCTTTAAAAAGGGTTCACTACGAAAAAAAAATAGAAAAAAATTAAGTCTTCACTCTTTGGACTTATCTGCGAGAAGAGAAGTGGTCGAGGACATTATAATATTACCAACTCTATTATTCTGTTTCAAAATATAACATTTAAGAGTCAGACATGAGTTGAAATTGTAGACAAGAAAAAGTGGAATGTTACCAGGTCACGGGCTGACGTTCAGCAACATGGCGTTTACGCACGGCGAGCACAGCGTATCCGCGCTGCTGTGCCTCGTCTTCCTGGCGCTGCAGAGCGTGCTGTTCGCCATGCTGGCCTGGTACCTGGCGCTCGTCAACCCCGGGCCCTACGGACAGGCGCTGCCCTGGAACTTCATGTTTAAGGTACATATTTATGCTACGTGTAACCAAAATGCACAATTCGGTTCAATATCGGTAATTTAAATTAATATTTTATGAAGGAATGACTTTACAATTTTATTCTTTGATAATATCGTTTAATAAGTAAAATATGGCATTTTTTTTAAATCTGATGAACTTAACAATTTAACGGTCACTGTAATATGTATTGTATAAAAGTGCTGAATCTTCCACAACACTTAATGCTCAGTTTACAGTTGCAAAAATGTATACCCACATTGGTCCCCACATAATACATTCCAGTATTGACTAACTAGTTCAATCCAGTAGCGAATTCGATCACTGGACTGATATGATGTAAACATAAAAAAACTGCAGCGTTCGTTCTGGAGCGAGCGCAAGGTGTCGCCGGGCGGGGCGGGCGCGCTGGAGGCGGAGGAGCTGGCTGCGGCGCCGGCGCCGGCCAGCGACCCGCTGTACTTCGAGCCGGCGCCCAAGGACCTCGAGCCCGGCATCCGGATTGAACACGTTACGAAAGTAAATCTTTTTTCAAACATAGTTTATATCGTAATATTTTTAATTGAATAATAGTTTGAAAATTTAATAATGTTGGTAAGGTAAATCACAACCGGAATATGGAACGGTCTGTCCTTGGCGGTATTTCCAAATCAGTATTACTTAGTACTTCAAGCGAGCGTACTTCATCATCATCATCATCAACAGCCCTTGTCTGCCCACTGTTGGACATAGGCCTTTCCCAATGCCTTCCACAGTATG
>JAODUI010000008.1:812236-822727 GCA_027563995.1 Papilio gigon | reverse complement strand
CCGACGGCGGGCGTGGACGTGGCCGCGCGCCGCCGCGTGTGGGCCGCCGTGCGCCACGGCCTCGCGCGCCGCCGCGCCACGCTCGTCACCTCGCACAGGTACCCAACTAACAGCCGCTTGGGACTTCGTCAGACAAGAAAATCTCCACTAATTCGGACAACTTGATATCTTAATTGTATGTTTTTAATATTATATTACTTGAATTTCGTACCAACATTTTCTTATAAAATTCAAATTTTACTTTTTTATTAAGAATATATTTTTGGACTTTTATTTCTTTTTTCTGTTTATGTATGATTATGGCTGTCTTATGTGTAGATAAATAATAAATAATAAATAAATACATTTTGTCTCAGTATGGACGAGATGGAGGCGCTGTGCTCCCGCATAGCTATAATGAGCCACGGGCGCATCCGCGCGCTGGGCTCGGCGGCCGCGCTGCGGGCCGCGCACGCCGCCGGGCACGCCGTGCAGCTCAAACTGCGCTCGCCTACCGACGGTGAGAACTGAGTTAATACTAGAAATAATTTTCTCATTCGTTATACATAGCTAACGTATATCCTCAATCTGTGTTACTTTAATACATATCGGTGTTATTTGTAATAACGATATCGCGGTGTGTCAGTGACGGACGGCGGCGTGTCGGAGCTGCAGCGGCTCAAGTCGGAGCTGCATCAGAAGTTCAACTGCGAGCTCAAAGACGAACACAAGGTACGTAATTTCTTGTTATAAAAAACTACTTCTAAAAAGGCCATATCTCCTCTTCCCCTTCTCAATTTTTCCTACCTAATGTCGGCACAATACATACCACTCTTCCATTCATCTCTGTCACCTCATATCTGAACAACCTTCTCGCGCAATTCTTCGCGCACATTCTTCGGTCTTTTACCTTCGTTGCTGTTCAAATTTATTTTCATAACTCATACCATATTAACATACTTTTGACCGCCTTCATTCGCCATATACAAAAAAATATATAATAAGAAGTACATATGTAAGTGTGTGTAAGTACATTCAGCACGGACCGCGAGTCTGCAGACGCAAGTAAAGAAAAAAAAAATGGCTATCGACCATCTCTGACGTCTAGATCTCTGTCTGCTATGTTCTCTATTGTGCTTGTAATGTTCATACAATATTTATGGTCATTTTGTACAACTCCCCAGACGATGTTACACTATCACATCAACGACACGATGCGCTACAGCGAGCTGTTCGACGAGCTGGAGGCCCTCAAGCGCGCCAACACCATCGTCGAGGACTACTCGGTCTCCGAGACCACGCTCGAAGAGGTCTTCTTAGCCTTCGCTAAGGAGACCGAAGACCAGGAAGTCCGCGCGACGCCAGTATAAATGCATCACTTTCAAGACTATAGTCCAGATCTTTAGAGCTTACGTTGTGGAGACCAAGTAGACATCCAGAACGCAACATCTAACTATCTCCGTCCCTCCCTTTCACTCCTGGAAATTCAAAACATTATAAAACAATAAAACTTCGAAATGTTAGTTTCCAAAACTCGTCAGTTTATCGCTAATTAATTGTATTACTTGAAAAGCATTCCCCTTGAAATATTATCATGTAGTCAAATCCAGTCCAAATATCTTATTAGAAATAAACATTTGGCTGGCCTACCCATAGTGTTATAATAATACAGTATTAGTTTAAACCAAACATTAATTCTACAACAGCATGTAATTACAAGATGTTCAGTATTATGAGCTGTTTTATCGGCTGAAGGTCATCTGCGCACTGCGCAGTTATCCCACCCATACATATACGCTACAGCTAACCTTATTCCGCGCAGTTGTCATGCGATGTCCCGAGCCACCGACAGATCTGAACTGGGTTTCCACTGCCGTATTCTTTTACATCAAGCGACGTCATTGTATGTATTTCATGCGGCAGTGGAAATCGACTTTAATGTCAGTTGTATTTAAATAAAAAAATATTTGATACTAACATTTACTGTCCGATAGTTTTTGTATCATAACTTTGTACCAAATAGCATATTTAATGAAAAAAAAGCATACCTATATATAGATATAATGAGAAAAGATTTTCCTTCGTCATTTTTGGGAAAAGTTCGTATTTATCGTGCTCTCTCAAATAGCTTCAGATGGGCATATGCCCATCTCCATCTGATAGAGAATCTCTAAGATTAGAGATTGACATCATTCATTGTGACATTTGACACTAAACAAAAAGTTCCATAACGGATATGAAAATGTCACTCATTTAATACGATCATTCATTGACAGTTTGGGTGTCATCGTGTTCCGATAGAGATCCGAGTTTGCCCGAAGGAAAATAATTTCTCACATCTGCTGTATTTAATTATAGATGTTATTAATATGTACCATAAGGTTGAAATTTACATAAGCTGCTTTAAACAAAGTATTTTTATGGAAAAAAAAAAGTATTGGAGTCATCTAATCAGTTTAAAAAAAAAGAAAAAATCTTTTGGCGTTTGTGTGCGAGTTCATTCAAAACGCATTCTTATTACTATAACAATAAGATGCAATTTGTAAAGAAAAATTAGTTGAGTACATTTGATTTTATTTTTCTATGAAAACTGTGATAAATGTGCGCATATAGCTATCGGCTTGTATAAATTATTTTGTAATATTTAAAAGAAAAAAACGCGCGCTAATTTGAGGCTGGGTTGCCCGTAGGTTATTCGACTTTAATAAAAATGCTAACCCAGTCGGGATAAAATGATAGCTTTGCTTAAGAAATAATATATTAACTAATATAAATTAATTTATTAATCCTAGTAATGTCATTTATAATTTACAATAGAAATTTGAAATGAATTTTTAATTTTGATTGACAATTTTGAAGAACTTTTATAAATATGTATTATTTTCGTTTAAACTGGCAACATTTTTATTGTATAATTGTCAAAAAGTTATCAAATTCAATTTGTAAGAGAGTTTTCAAACTGAAAAATTTCTAGTTCCAAAACAGGGATAAAATGTGTTATTGTTAAAATTCTAGAGGCCCCACAGTATAAGGATTCAATTATGATTTATAACCTATAAGAAAAAAGTAACGTCAAAGTCGTTTACAATACAAAATGACATTTCCAAAATCGACTGTCGGTTAAACGTCACATTTGTATGAAACTCTTTGTAAGTTGAAATATTTGTGTAATAATGTTTAAACGCAAGATGGACCGACTTGGTGAAGGTTGCGGGAGTCCACTGGATGCGGGCACGGGACCGGTCATCGTGGCAATCGATGGGGGAGGCCTACGTTCAGCAGTGGACTACATTAGGCTGATGATGATGATGATGATGATTAAAATGTGCCTCAGATTTTTTTCTAATTTCAAATACAGGAGATGTGATCTCAATTCATTTACAATAACTGATGTAACATTTTGATATACCCGTTTTTGTACATAAAATTAATCATATTCAATCATTCATGTTTATTTATAACACTTTTTGACCCAAAATATTATAATTAATTTATTGTTACATAACCTTTAATTCATGTTTTCATAAATATTTATGTGTCAATAAAATATATAAGACTCGGTCTGTTAATTTGGCTATATTAATTAATGTCCATTTGTATATCGGCTTGGGTTCACTCGCCCGCACTTGTTTATGTCAACAGACAATTGTGTTTTATTACCGCTTTTTGTTTTACGAAATCTGTAAGCCGCTCTCTTAATAAACATTAATTTCGAATATAGGTTATAAAAATGGTGTAATGTATTTTTTTTAACCAAATTTGAGAGACAATGTTTAATGTTGACGTTATTAATGTTTTTGTGCTGTTTATTTCACATTAGTATGTCTGCAGCACGGTGTACTAGGGTAAGATTTCACTCGCTTTATTCGTCCTCTGTACTTATTTATGTCTGTATAAGTTTATATAAGACTTTACTCTATTTTTTGTTTAGCTTTTAATTAATAAATGGATATTATGAAGTTTTCCGTCTTTTTTTACTGTCTTGTCTACTTTACTGCGTCCTTTAAAAAGCAACATTTTCTGAAACGTCGTAAACCTGTGTTTATCATGTATTTATAACCTCCAAATAACTATTCCATAGCATAACAGTAAGGCGAGAATTCAACTAGAAAGTGAGGACTTTTTTGAGGTAATTTCAGCCGTCTCATTATTTTTTTGGTAGAATATTACTAGATTTTTGTTAATTTACTAATATTTCTTGTGACCTTTCCTGGTAAGCTTGATAAAGCTTGCTAAGATATGGTCCAATGGCGGAATTCGAACTCACGACCTCTAGATCGGTAGTCCGTACCCATGACTATCAGGCTATTGGCGCTGCAAAAAATGCAAAATGACACTTGGACTGTCTATCAATTAGCTGTCAATTAGACGTCAAACTTGTGTGTTGTTGTCTATGGTTTTTTTTTATCTTAGATAGTACTCAATAGAATACTAATTATTGTACTAATCTGCTTATCAGTCACTTGTAACCAACCAGACTAAGTGTTGGAGGCGCGATGTCGAGACGCGATATGAATTATCAAAATGATAAGATAAACACGCAATGAGTTAATGATAGTCATCGTTTCGAATCCGTACATGAACAGGGACAAAGAATGAGTAATTCTATATTTAAAGGATTTTTTAAATTTAAGTTTTTAGATAATAATGTTAATGTTTAATCAGCCGCAATTTTATTTCGAGCAAACTTTTGTCTCATCACGAACTTGTCCAATATCAGTCTCGTCAAACATACTTATAGACTTTCCGTTTTAATTTATTTCTAATGACCTCAACTATTACTTTCATATGTTTGGCATTATGTTACGGTTAAATCGTTTAAATGTTTCATTTATTAAATTGCCTAGACACACGAATAATTATCACTTAACAAATTAAGTTACTTCACAAAGCGCCCACGCATTGGAAATAACGAAACTACGACTCAACCACATGTACCCGAATTTAAAACGATTATCATTTACCTTAACGTCTTCCCAAGGTACCGAGTTAAGGTGAACTAACAAAAGGACATTGGTTTTTAAGTTATGAAATACGTTGTTTTGTTGCGAACATGCAACCAGCTTCGCCCGCAGGTAACCTCTCTCAGCAACTTCCGCGTGACCTTACAAGTCTAACAATCCTATTCTCTTCGTGTCACGTTTCTATTTCTAGATAGAGAAATATTCAGTATTTTTTAAACAGCGCAGACCTTGTTGGGTTGATGCCAATTAATTTTTACATTTTAAAGATGTTTTGCATTTGTTTTTTTTTATATTATTGAACTGCAGCCGGTGTCAAGAGCGGTTGCGACCGGTTTTTAATAAAATAATTGAGGGTTCAGAAAACTTTTGAGCACCTGGATATTTCGCTTTAATCAACACAAACTATTTTTTTTTTAAGTTTGAAGGCAAAGTCAAAGTCACAGGGTGTTAACAAACAAGAAATAATTTACCTCGATCGTCTTCTAGTATAATTTTGTTAAAAAAAAAAGCCATTTCAGAAATACAAGTTAATCATCGTAGCTAAATCGACTTCTAACCCGCCTGGACGACCAAACATACCCGACTGAATATCTCAGTGTTTTTGTGAATTAGGAAAAAATAAATCAAGGGCGAAAGTGTTATTTAAAAAACTTCAGCAAAAATGTAAAGAAATGTGGATGGATACATGTCGAATTCAATGGAAAGGAGAAATTATAAATATCACTGGCTCACGTCATTTATTGTCTATGGAAACTATAATCATTCAATTGATGTAATTAAAATTCTTTAAATTGGTTTGTTATAACTCCTAAGTTCGCTCAGCAGTGGGCGACGTGTGGCTGATATGATGATGATGAATTCCTAAGTTCCACTGAAACCGACTAGTCTAGATATTGCTAAATAAATTAAATAATAAAACAAATTATAACACTCGCGCTTTATTAATCTGCACTGTTTCAGTGAACTGATTATTTTACACGTATACATTTAAACATATCGGTGGATTCAATGCTAATGGCAAAAACTATGCTTGTATTTAAAACAAATCATCAGATATTTAAAAAAAAAAAGCTGCCAACAAACTATTATCTATTAATATAATGGATAGCTATATCAACTGAATGTTTAATTCTTTTTTTCAAATTAAAAAAGTTTCATGTCCTGAATTTAAAAAGTACAGAACCAATTAAAAATAAAGTAAACAAATAATCTACTAGCAATCTTGTCTGACCACACTAAGGACATTTATTGCACAAAATATGTTATCTTTATATAAGAAAACAGATTAAATCACTCAATTTACTATTTAATTAAATCCAAGGTTACGAGATGACAATGTTTATTTTGTAGTCAATAAGTAATTACATCTCTCAATGCAAAAAAAGACCTTGAAATTAGTTTTATAATGAACCATCTATAAACAACCTTCTACTCTCTCAACTTATTTACGCCGAAAATCGTCCAAATTTGTTAATTTTCAAACACATTATTCCATATTATGCATGTTTGGTATCTTACCCATATAATAGACTGTAAAGTTTACATCATTGACAACAATGCTAATCATGACAGTAAGCATTGTTACATAACATATTGCCACCTCACACTAGTGTCTAGTAGATAAAATTAATGTTCACTTGTTTGTCAAGTTTGTAGTAAACAAATGATCACCCTCTGACCATTTCCCCACATTACAACTTATAGTAATATAAAATAAATTGTGACTAATTCCATGTTATAGATATTCATAAGAAAATTAATTTAAATATTGACTAAGGGCAAAAATTTGGTGTTTAGGAATATTGCTTAATTTAATTAAATCACATGAGTATATTTTAAAAAGCGACAACCTCGAGTAACTTAAGTTTTTTTTTTACATAAATATACATTTACAGTAATTCTAAACACAAATTACAAATCAATAATTTATAGTTGTTTTTTTTGAAGGATGGCTAAACTGATATAAATAGTGTTATACATGTATTAAGTCTGCTTGTACACCGCCTGCAAGGATTTTTCTTAACCTAAACTCACGGCCTCTAGAGAATGTGCCATATTAATGGACTCTAAGAGCAACATATCCTAGCAAAAATGACACAATCACTTAAACATTGGTCTAAGCATACTGCATTTAATTAGCTATCCTCTGGAGTCCGGCGTCGTCAAACGCTGTCTTAACTCCTTGGAACACTTCCTCAGGAAATGACTCAGCATTTATCCTCTTCACCAATCCCAACTCGTCGTAGTGGTTAATGATAGGCATGGTGTCGTTTATATACGTATTGAATCTCTTCTGCAGGCTCTCCAGATTGTCATCGGAGCGGCCGCTGCCAGCCGCGCCCCGCCCCAAGCATCTCTCCGTGCATATATCTCGCGAACATTCGAAGAATAAAACGAACAGGAGTTTCGACTTATCAGACATCACACGATTCCATCCGTCCAAGTTATCTTTATTACGTGGAAAGCCGTCGATAAGAAAACGCGGTTTGCCGGACTTTTGCATTGCTTTATGAATAAGTGAACACGTAACCTCGACGGGGACGATTTCACCATTACGAATCTTTTCTTCAATCATCTCTCCGTACTCGGAGCCAGGTCGTTGCCTCTCCTCACGCAGTAGATCACCTGCAGATAGGTGAACGAAGTCGTACTCCTTGGAAATGTATGAACACTGGGTTCCCTTGCCCGCCCCGGGTGCGCCGAGTACGAATACAACTTCAGGCAACATTCTGTACAAGTAAGCCGACAAATGCCGGAACGAACGGCTCAACATCAAACGAGGTGACTAATTAATTTAGTCGGACGTAGCTTGTTTTAAAAAACATGCGCACAGCCGCAACCTTGAATTGTTCGATTTTGACGTAATCTAGTGACGTTTTTGGTGTTGCTAGAGCAAAGTATGAATTACAATTTTACTATACTCAACGTAAAAGGTTTTCTTCCTGTCTATGGTCTATCTACTCTGACTAAAAAGAAATCGACTAGGCTAAAAAACACTGCAGTGTACTAAATACATTATACCACTTTTTGAAGTGGGCAAGGTACATACCATAAACTTGTTCGGAATTAATTAAAAACTTTTACAGCTAAAAAAGTAATAAATTGTTCATTCATAATTCAAAAAACGGGAACTTGCGCGCTTGATGAATCCCCTTTTCAAGTGCGTAGACAAATTATGAAATAGCAACCCCAAAAATTGGAACTAGGGCTTGTATCAACCTTTCGGGCTCGGTCAACTTATATGTGGCAAAACGGAATCCTAGTCCTTTGATTCCCCATATATAGTTTTTCTATTCCATCAATTAAGTTATACAGTAAATAAAATAACAATAATTTGATAAAACTTTTATTGTAACAAGAATCTTTTACATTGTAGTCCTTCCTTTTTCCAAATAACTTGTCCCGCGTTCAAGCCACCGCTGTATGCCTGAAAATAAGCAACAAGTTACAAACATTGTTAAGTCACAAGCAAATATTTTTATTTGTTGACTAAAGTCAGTAAGATATTTTAACCTCAAAAATATTCAGAACAGGTCTGTGAAGTGATCATCATGAGAAAGTTTGCAGGTTTAAACGGATCTAACATTATAGACAACAATTTGAAACAGTGTTATAACCTATACCTATACACTAAGCACCAACCGAGGCGAAAAAACGCTTCACAAAATGTTTTTTCATTTACAAAAACATATTTCGAAAATCGACTCTGAATTAGACGACAAACTTGTGTGAAATACTCGTATACAGATTTCAAATTTTAATTTAAAAAATAATCTACCTTTTTAACGATCCTGCAAGGCGGGCATCTTCAACGTTTTAATTTTTGGTGTACCTTTAAGAAAACATAAAAAAAAACACTGATTACTGTGGTAATCGACGCAAGTTGTCAAATTTGAATAAATAGATAATCATCAGTCCTGTTGAGCTTGTAAGAACCGTCACGATGGCATCAGGGGGAGTTTTAACATCATTTATGAAGCTTCCATTTATTTTATAACTACGCATATACAAAAATCAACAGACTTATTAAATTGTCTTGGTATGTATGGTATATATGTTTCATTAATTTAAAATCAACAAAATTAAAAACGAATTCTATATAACTCCACAAGGATTTTTAATATTGTCAAGTGCTTTAAAGAAATATCTAACCATGTATGATTGTATAAAACGCAGTTTTATTTTAAATGTGAAAATAATAAAGATACTTACTTAGATTGATATAAAATGTGGGACGTCTTCTCACGAGATGCATCTGTAACAATTCACACAATACATTATAAACGATAACGTGTGACATAAACAACACAAGTTGAACATAGTTGCGTTGTCAGTCCTGTTGAGCTTATAATGGCCGTCACGGTGGCAATAAGGTACAGTTTTATCATCATTAACATAAACGTGAGATTTATGGCCGAAATAATATAGCTTTTTATTTAAAAAAATCCAGAGGGACGTACGATTTTTTTTAGTTATTTCAATAATGAATGCTTAAAAATACAAAGGTTAGTATTTCAGTGGTATGTGAAGTAATTAACCAAAAAAAAATTAAGATATATTACCTTGTATATAGTTGTCCGTTGGGATGTTTGATTATTCTGTTAAACAAAATAAAAAAACATTAATAAACGTATACACTTTTAAATATTAATGTCCTAAGAAATATTACGATCAGAAAATTTTAACATGGTGTCCTCAATGCAATCAGAACAGGTCTGTGGTAACTCATCACAAAACTTTACAATTGAAATTTCGAAAAACCTTGAATTATATTTTATAATTTAAATGAAAATGAGAGCTTACCCTTGCAGTCAGGACACAAGGATGGGAACCTATAAAAGAAAAATAACTGTTTAAAAATTTGAATAACAGTTATTTCTTTATAAATTCAAAGTTAAGAAGAAATTGACTCACCTTGTTCTAGTGTTAGCCTCGCGTTTTGTAAATTAAAACTACAATATTTTTTTACAATAAAAAAATTATAATTTAAAAATTAATTACAGTATAATAAAAGATGTCCAGGCTCGACACAGCAATGCTGCGACGTGCGCGGTGTTGGTGCGTCGAGGTGTCGCGATACCGCACTAGTCTAGTATCACATGGTTTATTAACAACGCAATCTGCCATCAATATGTATTTATTTGAGAGTGCGCGTGCGCGGCTGCCCGCGACGCGGCACGCAGCGAATGACGCCAAAACGATATGTCTCCAATGAAATGAACATAATCATGATAAATGTGGTGCGTGAGGCGCTTGCTAATGTTACATATATTACAAGAGTATGGATTGCTTTAGCTACGGCCTTTACAACTTGTCCAGGTATTGATTTAGGTCGGGCAGACCCTCCTTCAGCCCTTTCCTTTTCCTCGTGTCCTGTCAACAAACATAGATACGTTAATTTATTCACACAAATCACAACACTTTAAACATTTTTACGTATTATAAGAATATTGTATCGCGTGCGCCGTAGGGTGCAGTCCTGGGACATGAGGACAGCGGTCCTGTGCAGCGTTTAGACGCGCGCGCGGATGTTCTGCTTCCCCGCGGG
>JAODUI010000008.1:788746-809245 GCA_027563995.1 Papilio gigon | reverse complement strand
CCCCGCGGGCCGGCGTCGTCATCGTGCGTGTGACACGGAGCGCCGCACGCACTATGACGCGGCACGTATCGGGGAAGGGGTACAAAATGAATAAACTAAAAAATTTCCTCACCTCTTTCTTGCCTGGCTGGTAGTTGGGTCCCATGATGCGGCCCTTCTGTCCGGTGACCACACGGCCGGAGAACACACGACCGAAGGCGTAGAAACGACCCTTGTCCGAGGTCGGTACCATTTTGCTCACGTACATCATAAGAGGTGCTTCAGGATCACAGGACTGCAGGACAATTTAAGCAATATTACTATCAAATTAAGCTCATTGTACTATAAAAAATGTAGTAACACCCATAATCATAAAAATTGATTTTAATTGGAGTTGTTAAGCTCACCTTGATACCGATAGCGGCCTCATCATCCTGAGGTCCTTCGTACAACATTTCCATACGGTACTTCTGGGCTACCACGGGCGAGGGCAGGTGGATGGCAATCATCTGAAGCAGGGCTTCTCCGGCAGGTAACCAACTCCTCATTACAACCTGAACAAGTAAAAAAACTGAATTTAATACACAAATAGAAACTTTATTGAACAACATTGTTATTTTATTGTAAAAATGTTTCTAACATTTATGGGGTTGCAAGTAATGTAAGCTGACAACCAATTCCAGAAAGAATTTCACTGTAAGTCCACTTTGACACCCAGAAACTTATGTAAATAGTAGCTGGCAACACTTGGGACTAGTGGTTAACAATTTTTTTTAAATTATTCCGTACTTCTGAAACTCGACATGAGAAATTATCACCAAAGTAACTTCTAAATTCACCTTAAGCAGAGCCTTGCCGTCCTTGTCAGAGTCCTCGTGCTTAAGGGTGACGCCGAGCTTCTTGAGCAGGCCGTCGATCTCCTCCTTGCGGAAGTTCATGATGGCGTCGAACACCTTGTAGATGGGGTCCAGCACGTACATGCAGAACGAACGCTTGTTGTCATTGTCCTTCTGTTTGGACCACTTCTTGGTCTTGGCATTGAAGAAGTTTTCTCCCCATAGTCTATAAAGATAATTAAATTGTCAATTGATAGCCTAATGACAATAAATATTGGTATAATTTTAATTTCATTAAAAATTCTATGTATCACAGTATTTGTTGCAAAATGCCCATAGAGAACATTGTACCAATCCATTCAGAGAATTTAATTTGTGTCCCTGTCTGCCGCCGGGGTATGCTATATCAGTTTACCCAGCATCAATGGGACAAAATTTGTTATACTTTTAAGCTTGTTATAAATTCAGTGTTGAAAAATAATGTCTAAATATAAGACGAACTCAATTTAGATTCACAGCTGGCAACAATAACCTTTATACACCCTTAACCTATTTAGCTAAGCTCGTCATACCGGAGGTTACACAGAAAATCAATAGTGCGACATACTACTCTACAAATTTGTTCTACATTGCTTTATTCATATGTTGATATAATACAGTGAAATGTGGCGAACTGAAGCGCCAATAGACTAATGGTTAAGAGTATGGACTACCGATCTAGCGGTCGTCGGTTCCAATCCCACCTTTCGAGTATCGTCATTCCATATCCTAGTACAACAAGCTTTCTAAAGCTTACTTGGAATGGTAACACGAAAAAATTGCAAGTTGAGAAAAATCTAATATTTTAATTTTAAAAAAAATGTCTTCTGTACATACCTGTTCATAAGCTTGACAAGGTCGATCTTGAACTTGTCGGCGTACATTTCAGAGAACTGCTTAAGGGTGAAGGCCCAGCCGTGGAGACCAGAGCCGAAGCCCACGGAACCCTTGCTGGGGTCGACACGCACCTCACCTGATCAACAAATTTTACTTTTTAAATACTATTAATTAAATATTTTCCTATGAAAAAATAATCTTTCACACATGCCACACACACTGAAAAAAAATCTATCAATCCTTGTTTCTTAAATAACTTGTACAAATTAGTCTTACACTTTTCTAGATTTTTATAGTAAAGGTAAATTTAAAACACAAAAGGTATTTCATGAAGGAAAGTGGGCAAAGAATAACTGAATATATCTTGACCAGTCAATAATTAAAAGTGTGAACAGATTGCTTGCTTTGATTTGAAGCTGTGTATAACTACTATAACTTAACCTCAGTACAAAGGCTAGTCCTAGTTTAATCATTATAGACTATTTATGAATAATAAACAATGTAGCATGCACATCCACAAACCTTAAATTTATATATGCAACCATATGGCAAAACTTGGATTATTTTAGAATTTTGACCAATTTTTTTATTAAAATAATAACTTGTAGTAAACACGCGTTTTCAATTCAAGACACGTTCATCTATGTATCGTAACAACATTTAGTATAAAATAAAATATTAACAGATTTTTGTTAAATTGCTAATGTTTTTTACCTTAAGCTCTATGCTTGTGTTAGGATATGGTTTACGACAATAGTCGAATTCCGGGATTCAAACTCTCGACCACGTGATCGGAAATCCGTACCATTGTCCATTAGGCTATTGGTGCTTAATTTATTAATAACTTTTGTTTATATAGTTTTATTATACAATTTTAATAGTTATGTTATAGATATTAATATAAATATGGTGCAAGCACGTGGCAGTGCGCGTGACCTTGGCGGCGCGGTCGATCGCTGCATCACGTGTGACGCCGGCGTGCGCCGCTAGTGTTAGACTGTGCCGAACCACGTTTGATAATGTTATCGATTTGATATGTAGAGTATGTTTTTAATTTTTTTCATCATGTGTCAATGTTGCATAATGTTTTGAATTCTTGTCGACTGACAGACATGATTAAAACAAGCGTAAAATATGTTAACATACAATAATATATTTGTCAGGATTATACAAACTATTAGCAAAAAAAATTATAATCACATACGACGAATTTTCTAAAGTTTTTTTTACTACTAGACGAATATTTTAAGCGTGTCTACTTGTCATGGAGTTTTAAACACTTTCAATATGTTTTTTTCCATTGTCGAAACATTTGTACAAAAGCATATTGCTATAACTGATAGAAGTATATTTGTTTGAAACAATAGAAATGTTTGTCATAATTAAATGGCATATAATAAAACAGCCAAATACATAGCTGATAGGCAGGTAAGGGCACATTCAACAATGTCATGCCTATCTTATCTTGTTTTGTGAAAGTGCAATAATTTTACATATTTCAAATTTAAAACAAAGTTCAATAAATTTTAAGGACATAATAGATGTTAGTTACATTTATAGGGTTAATACATCTTGCAGAATGACCATAAACTGACTAAATACTATAGTTTTTAGTAGCAAACATACAAAATTATGATTATTATGAACTTAATATTATTTAGATAGAATGGAGAGTTTCAAATATTGTGACCCTGGCATATGCACACTAATGCTATATATTTTTCTCTAAGGGAATTAGAGTGATGCCAACATGTTTTATGGGATACTTGAGTCAAGATCTACCAAAAGTATAAATGACTTACCCATGGGACCACCATCATCGTTGTAGGTGGCAATGATAACGTTGACGTTTTCAACAATACGCTGGAATGTCTGGTAGAGTTCTTCAGACTCGAGCTGCAACTCGAGCAGGGCACGGTCCATTTTGTTCATGAAGAGAATGGGCTTGATACGTTCGGCGATGGCCTGACGCAGCACCGTCTCAGTTTGCACACACACACCTGGTGTACCAGACATTTGTTAAAGGTACACAAAATAAATGTCGGATAATATAAGTTTAAGTGTGAAAAGTGTAACCAAAAGCTATAGTCATAAGTTTGTTTAAACTAAACTCATTTTTAGTGTAAAGATTTTCGAAATTTGAAAAAAAAACCTTTCTTTTGCTTTATAAAATTTTAGTTTTTATATAAATATTACTACTCTTCTATGGTTAGTTAATCTCAACTAAGAGTTACTTACATGTTATGGTGTAATAATTAATCAATATATTGTGCAATACATTACTATGACATTGTCACATCAACAATTTCTTTACTTTCACTTTATATCAGGAATTAATCTTAATTAATTTGAACTCAGAACACATGGTTTAATAAAAAGTTTTAGGTATCTTCTTAGAGTCGGTTTCTTTATTACATACTTTCTACTTAACCTTTAAGTTCTCTAAATATATAACATGTATAAAATAATGAAGAGTTTGGTTGAAAGGGACATGTTAGAACTTTGAGGTTATCTCGTGAAATATTACTTAAAGCTGATTTAAAAATATGGAATAACAAGGTACTAACCAGAGACACAGTCGACAACCACCAGGGCTCCATCAGTTACACGGAGCGCAGCTGTTACTTCCGATGAGAAGTCAACGTGTCCAGGTGAGTCGATCAGGTTAATCAAGAAACCCTTTTCTCCCTTCTCTCTCTGGTCGGTGTTTGTGATGAAGACCAGATCCTTCTCTTCAAGTTCAAAGAACATAGAGATGGCACTGTTGAAAATATAATATTATCAGCATATCTCAGTTGTTTGAGATTTTTTTCTTATTCAATTTAGAAAATCAGATGGCCGTTCTGAAGTTCTTCAATGAAACTCAGTTAATATGGTAAGAACAATCATCATAAATTTTTTTTTAAAATCTTCCCAATTTTTAAATTTAGAACAAATAAGCGGTTAGATCTGGAGGGGATGGTAATTATTAACGTATTTATGCTAAAAATACGTCCATATTGTTTCTTAAAGTGGTGTAATCACACACCATATGGTATTTGTTTATTTAATGAAGTGAAATTGTCTCAACATTACTCACGTGGATTTGATGGTGATACATCTGTCCTGTTCATCTTTGCGGGTGTCGGTGAAGCGTGTTTCGCCGGCCCTGGCGTTCGCGATAATACCGGCTTTGGACACCAGAGAGTCGGTCAGTGTAGATTTGCCGTGGTCTACGTGGGCAATGACGGACATGTTGCGGATATTCCGCTTCTTGTCCATCATCCCTCTGATTTCGTCTACCGTAAAGTTCACCTGCAGAAACCAGAAAACAGCTCGTCATATTGTTAAGAGATACGAACACTTTAAAAGTACCAGAATTTTATCCACGCACGTTTTTTGTTTTTCATTTTTCCCGATTTACAGGCTTTTTCTTAAATTATTAAACCAATTTGCATATTTCTACGCCACACAACACTTGGACATTTCACCTCACTTTGAAAACGTCATCCGACACAAAGACGGTCGACGTGAAGAAACTAAGTTTTATTTTAAGATTTTAACACTAAATGCGTAAAATAACGTTACAGAACTACGCTATAAGGATACCGCTACACGATTTCAAGTTAAATTATCAATTTAAGTACTCACCATATTGGATGGTTTTTGATTTTTCTGTCAATAAAATATACTACGATACGCCAGCGATGGCGTACGCTTGAAAAAGGCCCCTATTTTATTTAGTGGCCCGGATGTACCTGCCAGACGTCAGACGACGTTGAAGCCATAGACAATAGGGGCTGCCAGTAGCAAACTATAAAAACAATCAATGATCTCAAAATACGAAAAATATTTTTATCCCTCTTACTTGTCAGTTTAAAGCTTGTTTTATCACATAAACACGTTGTATTAAAAAAAACACTTTGTAAAGTCGCTGCAAATATGAAAATTAATGTTAAAAAATTGTTTAACAGTGCATAACAAATGTCAACATTATAGAGTAAGATTTGGCTATTCGTCAATAGATGTCGCTAAAAATTTCATCAGCATATTTTTGTTTAAACAGGAATAAAAAATCCGTATTTAGTGGCATTTACTGTTTTTTAGTTTTGTCATCATAAATATTGCTAATATAATGAATACCAAATTTTAATGTTTGATAACAAAATATTAACTTTGTGTTACATCATTTGTTACATAGAATTGTGTTCACGGTTGCTTATAGGTTATCGTAACTTTACAATTCTACAGTCGATGTGACAGTGACAGGCAAATTTTGGCGGGCAATTCGGTTATTGGCTGGCGAACGCTTTTTCCGAGAATCTGTGGCGCAAGGGTGACTATTCCCACTAGAACGCCGCGTTGTCGCGAGGGTATAATTTTTCTTGGCATTGCTACGATGTTTCGATTGCTTGACCCAAATTTGATTCAGAGAATATTATTATAATATCGAACAGCGAATAAAAATTTACCATTTCACCACCATTAAGGATTCAATTCTCACGTCTATGCTTTCATTTGGTTATTATGTATTTAGTATTTTTAAGAATCCGTGTCAGTTGGGACTTTTGATTTTTATAATGCGTTTTACTGAAAATTTAATGACCGACTTACAAAAGTAATGAATGAATGTAACGTCGTACCATAGTCGTACTGTTTACACAACAATACACTTTTATTTTTATAACATTACGCATTGAGACATCTCAGAAGAGATTGGTGTAATTCATCGACTCGAGATCTGCGCGGGCCCGTGCCAGAGCTCGGTCAACTAATAAACCTGAATAAAATATGATGCAATACAGCTTTTCTGTTTTGTTGTAAAATTTTCTTCTATAACATTTTTGCACACAGAACTAAAATACTCAACTTTTATAATAAATACTGTTACATTTTGTTTATTTAATTATTACTTCCTCATTATTAAATCTGCGTGAACTTTCTGATAAAAAATTACGACGTAAACATTGTTTTTTTTTTGTAAAAGATAAAGGATAAATTAATGACAGTCAGAGATGAAAACAAATGGCGATCGCTGAAAGCAACTTTTCATGAATCACGGCATCAAGATGAACCATAAACAGTTCAAGGTCCTTTCCTGATTATTTTGTCAGTCTGCCAACGATACGGGAAATCGAAATAATCTCTGTTTTTAATTTTATTATCCATATGTTACTTATTATTGCCAGTGCTAATATATAGTTTTAATAATGGTTATAAATCTCATACTTCAGATGTAATAAAATATTATTTGTTTGTTTAAATTCGAATTCCAAATGAACAAGAAGCTTTTTTTAAAGCACGAACCATTGCTATCTACAATAGCTTCGTTTTTATCCAATGCCCATATAGTCTGAAGATCCCTTTTATCTCCAAGATCACCTGAAGCCGTCGTGATGTTTTAAGTTGGTCTTTTTAAACTGTAAGTTGATCTTAGAACATCCTTCTAGTATGTAATTGCTGTTAGTGTGTTATTCATATGGATGAATGTGACGAAGTCGGACATGATGCAAGCGACATCGACGCCTACCTGATACCTGCACTCTTCAGATGTATCACTCACTTTTATTTAAATGTTCTATATAACTTTTCTATTTTTATTGAAATATAGTTAGAATTTATTACTAATTAGAAAAATGACGCTGGCTAGAATGATGTCATACAAAAACGTATCTAAAAAATTTAAGCATGTGCCAGGTGTAGGAGAAGTCAACATCGAAGGACCGTTTGAGTAAAGCAAACGTCATTGAGTGGTCAACTTTAGCGACCGTGATTACAAAACAATTTTTCGATAAAATATATTTAACATAAATATTTTTTAAGGATAGTATTTATTAATCTAATTATTTTTATTATGAAACAAATGAATCCAAAGAGACAATTTGATTTATTGTTGGTTAGATGCCAGGTGGCGTGAGTTCCACCTTCCCGCAACTTTCTGGCGACCGCACTGGATCTTCCGAGAATCGTATCATCCTCGCAGGAACACGAATACGTCGGGATGAGTCATCTCATTTGTAAAGTCAACAATAATTAGATAAGTGATGTTTGAATGTCTTATAAAAATCAAACAAATTAAATTACAGACAAACCTGCAAATATTTCTGTTAAACTAAAATGTTTATTTTATTTTGTAAAGACTGTTTTATCAATACATTAAATTAACCTTTGATTTATAGTTTCTTTTTAGTTATTGTATTTACGTTAGTTTTATTTACTTTGTTTACGCTATTTTCTTATTGATCAAGATGGCAAGCTAGCAACGGCAACAGCGATAATCATCGCCCATCTGCGATAGACCATTTGCATGTGTTCCTTTTATAATTAGAAAAAAAACTAGTATTTTTTCTGTGCATATGTTATTATGTATCTGCTTATAAAAATAATAAATATGACAAATAAGCACCTGTAGTGATGTAATCTCTTTATTTGGCACATAAATAATGACAATTATTTGTTGTTGGCAACACTGAGAGTAGTTCCGAGTGGTAGAATATTAGTCATAGATCCGCAAACGTCATTCGTTCACTTCATTTCGTAAATTAGTTCGAGTCGTTCAGAATCACTTCAATGAGTTTTACGAGCGATGAATGAAATGTGTTTTGAATGACAACAGACAGTATGCCTTATTTCTTACACAAAAGTGTTATAATTGCTTGATATTTTAGATAGAAAGCGATCATAGGGACTAGTGGGACTATTGCCAGCATTTCTTGAAACTGATATAACAGTGATGCAATATTTTGCAATTGTATTGATAAAAAAAACTACTTCAATCTAGCCTATCGATCGATTCATTTTAATTCACTTAAAAGTCAACTAACGGTTTTATTTTAAATACCTTAATTAAATTAAATGTTTGTTAAACTAAATTAAAGATTTTCTTTCTATCCACTTCAATTCTGGTTGCCATTTGACATTTTCCTATCACTGTACCACCTCGAGTGTATGTAACCTGAAACGTAAAGTCCAATATTTGAAGCATTTGACTCTTAAGAGCGTTCTAGAAAATGCGTATGCGTGGAAATGCGAGAACATAATTAATTTTTTTAGAGCCCTGCCCTAGCCCTGACAGGACTCTATTCTTAACATTACATTGAGTTGATCAATTCTAGATGATGCATTTAGAGTATTTTACTGGCCACTGAGGGTAAATATCAGTGATGGTTTCTCACAATAAATAAGATATTATAGTCACGACAACTGTCGGTGCGGCAGTCAATCTACATAATTTCTGCCACTCAACACTAGATGGCGTAGCCAGTTGCCATTTGTTGTTTAATTTTGTATTTACAGCCATCAAAATTAAAAGCACAATAATTTTTATAAAATGAATAAGTATGTGTATACAAGTATGTTTTGATGATAAAGTCCATTTTTTTTATTGCAAATAGTATTTGATTTGAATTTTATCCCAAAGGTAAATACTTTTTGCAATTTAAAGTACGGTCTACAAGGTGACCGGAGTTGAAGGAAAATATTTTTGAATAAGTGGGCAATAGCGATGGTGCGGGTCTCAAATATATGAATACTATTATGTTACATAGGAAATTATACTGACATGGAATGTGATTAAAGCGGCTCTAGTCTTACAGTTTTACTCTATGCAAGTAAGTTTTAAACGATGGCGGAGCCCTACGTTCGGTAGTGGTCTATATAAGGCTGTTAATGTTGATGATGATGAAGTAAGTTTTTGTAGAAATGTGAAGTTTTGTTTTATATTTGTGTAGGAACATAAAATTTCTCAAGTTCGCATGATCTACATTACCCAATAGCTAAATAAAATTAATTTTTAAAAATATTAAAAGGCAACTTCAATATGTTACAAAAGTACGTGTCTAATTAAAAATAAAACATAACGTAGTGATTCATAGCCGAAAATAATTTAAAAGTGTAAAGGCAATATAAATTTAGTTTGAGGACGACCAGCAACAAAAATATCGTCGACTACAAAAAATTAGCCCGCAGGTGTTGCCGTCTGCATAAAAAAAAAGAAAAACATTTAATTAAAAAGCAAAGCCCGTCCCTAGCAACAGCCAGAAATTAAAATAAAATTTGTTTTACTTGTGTTTATGTAAGTTACCACGTATATTTTATTTTTATGTCAAGGAAGTCGTGTTTTTCGTGTGTGGAGTTGAAAAAGTTTTTAATTTTTTTTTTCCATGAAATAGACTTTAATTCGATGCAATAAGACTTTCCTTCTGAATCTTATAAATATTGTTCAAATATAAATTTATTTTCTAAACAATACCTCCTTGTCAAAACATAACCTAAACACATAAAATTAACCTGAGTCACAAGTTGAATTAATTCATGCTAAAAATAGGTCATTGCAATTTCTGTTTCTAATTTTAGATTATAAGATACATCATGGCAGAAAGTCCAGAGCGAAATTTTAACTTAATATTAAATGTATTAAGAAAAACTTTTTGTTTGACAATTTAAACTGTAGTTGCTTGTTACTCCCTCACAAAAGATGACACGCCTGTTTCAGCGCAACGCTTTAGCAATTTTTGGAAATAAATAAATAAACACAAAGTAAGCATTTGTAAATACTTCTTAATGTATAATGTTTTGTTCTAAAATACTTAATTTAATAAATTAAACATGTTGTCTTACGCAAGGTTAAGAAAAAAAGATAGATTTGCATCTGCAATCGGTCGTAAAACAAGTGTACAGAGTTGTGAGTGAAACGACGCAAATAACCGCGGCAGCACTAACGCGCGTTCGAACGCTACAAGATTAATTTGTGAATTTATTACGAATTTACTAAACGAAAAATTTTATACTTTGCAGAACATTCAATGTTTTGATATGATAATATAATAAACTATGTACACTAGATTAATTTATTTATCTAAGCATTGGTCAAAAAAAGAAATCAACAAGAAGGCGCCCCAAGAGCCGAGGTCAAAGGGTCAAACTTTCGATCACGTGAGTCATGTGAGTGATCGTATTACGATCGTGAGTGATTGAAAGACCAAATCTCGTGCGACTATTAACGTAAACCATATAGCTCATTTCTAGAACTTAGTTGGAATAGTACAGGTAATATTACTAAATTACAAAGAACGTGTTACTATTTAATAAAAAAAAAACATTGGACACATTAAGAAAAGGTTATTAATTATATAAAATAAACGTATATCCAGCGTTCTAATAGCCGTTAGTTTGAATTGTGTGTTCACAAGTCGCTCTATGGTTTTGTCGCAGTGTTTATTCCTAGAATACGTACGAGGGGCTCCAGCGTACTACAGAGCTCACAACTGATTTAGACGCGCTACTCTATTTTTTATTTATATCCTTACTGGATAAAAGCCTTTGTCTTTGTACGTGCAGAATTAATAAACTTAGTCTATGCGCTATGCTAAATTGAAAGCTGGCAACACTCTGCCATTCATTTCGCCTAATCTATTGGGTACGCGTTGCTGATCTAATGTCTATTTTAAATAAGTCTTACTCATGTTTATGACCTTCAAATAAATCAATTTTAAATGACTAACAATAATTGCTTTAATTTGTTATGAATGAATTTTAAACATTACCAACACGAATTAATAGAGTGATAAAACATTTTGAATTATTAAAAACGAAGTTTCGTACGTTCTAAGACATTGGACTATTTTCTCAATAAATAGAAACAAAAAAAAAATGCAATCAAAATTAAACTTCGAGAATTTGTTTCTAAAATTAGCAAGAGATAACAATAGTTTTTTCTTTTAATGTTTTGTCGAATGTTTAAATAAAATGATCTATCTATTTATGTTAGATTTTCCGTTAGTTAAGTTTAAAAACTTTACAATGAACATTTATCATTTTAAATTTTGTCCGGGTCTAAATATTAATTATTTCTTCAACTATAAATAGTAAAATACAAAACGAATGGAGAGTTTAAGTAATTATTCTCTGGATGGTCCAAATCCACGTTAGTATTAAAAACGTCCGCAATAAATCGCGAGGCGCCAGTGTCGCGTGAGTCAGCCAGCGCGCTGTGCGACGATTTTTCAGTTCATTTCAATCTATTTTAGGCTTGGGAATAATAATTAAAAACCATTGAAGTCTTAACCTGGAAGAAGATTTTTGGAGGAGGCACTTTCAATTTTGTTTACAGTAAAAACCCCTAGGTTTATCATACGGATAAGCCTGGCCTTAATTCTGACGAAGTGGAAACTGAACATTTTTTTTTGTCACGACGCGCCACTCTACAGCAAAATTAGCGGGAAAATCTATTCAACTTTAATAAAACCACAAAAAACAGATTGCCTTCCATTTAAATTCATCAATTTTACTGGGTATTTCCCATATTGAAATGAGTATTGGAAATGTGAAATTAATTTAGTTAGTAATTTATGGTAATTTAATAATGATTAAATTTTAATTGTAATATAGGTATAATTAAAAAACAGTTTCGTCTCCACACACATCCCTCCCGTGTCCCTTTTCACCCCACTATATATACAATTGTGTTCTGCAACGATTCGGACGATGTTCTGAGCCGCTAAGATACATAACGACCTCTATATTTTAAATTTAGAAACTGTAAAATATATCTCGATTGACAACCCTAACGTTAACATTGTATATTAAAATTTTCCCTCATGCCTATGACAACGTCGATTACGTTAGCAATGTTAATTTGTCCGAAACATCTGACCTCTGCTGACCTATTTAGGTTACACAACGCAACACGTACCCGGCTCGCATGTGGCAACCCTAACCGATATCGAACGACATAATTAAAATATTGCCATATTATAGGGTTTACTGTCCCCTACTAGCGTTGTTTTTAGTAAAGTCGAAGAAAAATAACAAAAGACGCATTTCAACTTTTAATCGTTCTTGGAGTTTTGTGAGAGTAAATTGAGTTGAGCTTTATGCTTGTGTCTTTCTAAAATATTACTTCCTTTTTTTAATAGAAGAAAAAAAAAGACAAAAAAATGACTTTACTTAGTGGTACATAAATAAATATATCATGGGAAAGTACTATAAGTGTAATATTTACCATAAAGTATATGGAAGTCGGTGATAGGCTTGCTTTGTATCAGGGCAACACATTTTGTCTCACGAACAATGCTTTGCGGTTTCTAATAACTGTAAACAAAATTAAATACTCTTTGCTGAAGACAAACTTTTTAAAAGTAAACAGTAATTTTAATTAAAATAACAAAAGAAGGCACAAAAGATTTGATATCCTTCCAAGAATTTGTTCCGAGTTTGAATCGAGTTTAATTAGTAGGGTGCACCCTAGTGCTGCAGGGACGGAGGCGCCGGGGCGAAGGCGCCGCGACGGCGCGCCGGCCCCGGGCGCCAGTCGTCTCTGGCCAACGTCGGGACAATGGTCCGGGAACGCCGGGAGACTAGTTTCTATACTAAATTAGTACCAATAAATTGTTCGATACATTGTAAAGGTAAACGGCACATTGTGTATAACTTATTCCTTATATCACTTCTGATGTTCACCGACTTATTGTGAACTTCACGGCATTTTTTCTAAATAAACTTTTCAACTTTTTGTTTGACACTTTTTTTTATTTCAAGATTCGTTAACACAGCGTCGCGGACCGGACTCTTATTTGCGTAGTTATTTTTTTTTTGCTTTTGTTCAGCAAGACGTCTTTAGTTTGATATTTCTTAACTGAGAGTATCATCATCGTCATCATCAGCCCCTGTTTACCCACTGCTGGACAGAGGTCTTCTACAATGGCTTCCACAGTATGGGTCTATGGTCCTCCACCTTCCGCAACAAAGTACCAAAATTATTTAACCGTGAGACATTATTTATTATAAACTAAATATAAAACGGCTAACACATATTTAAGCAATGTCAGCACCGACTAATTTCAAGCTAAAACTAGTCGGTGCCGACACCGGATGAATATGTGACTGTTAGCCATTTTATATTTAGTTTACATTTACAAAATCCCAATAACCGTTTTTTTTTCGTGCTTTTCCGACATAGTTGGTCAGACCTTGTTTGCTTCGGGTCGGGGTTTGACTTGTGTCCATATTTTTGTATGTATAATTTGTTTTGAAATTCCGTTGTACATAATTTTTCGTTTTATTTCATTAATCAATTATCAAGATTTCTCCGTGTAATACCTACTCCTCTCCTAAAAAAAATAACCTTTAAAATCTTATGTAGCTTCACCTTTTTTATTAAAGATGATCGACATCCCCAACAATTGGTTACGTCACATCATTACAACAAAATAACATCAATTACAAATTAATTACATATAACTAATTCATCATAAAAGGTACTTAGTGAAGTCTATATTATTATCATACAATATTATAAAGCATATCATTTAGTGCGCAATCAGGCGAGAACAATATACAATTGAGGAGCGGCGAAGACGTAGAGTCAATTTTATTGTCCGCCATAAAACGAGCCCTCGCACGTAAACATGGCGGCACTCGTTAAAAGCAAAAGCCGTCGATGGTACCGACATTTCATAAATATAACCCCTTTGTGATTTGACTATAATATTATAGTTTTAACGTGATTAAATCCGTCACGTATCCGTCAACCGGGGACCTTGTTATCTCCGGGAGTGTGACCTGATGTGACTTGCAAATCTGAACTTGGTATTAAAGTTCCGGTCACACGGCGCACAGTACGGCTTGTGGAGTCGTAGGTATATGTAGGAAGGTTTGGGTCGAAATTTTGACTCTGACGTTTTGCATCCAGGTCTTGCTATCGTCTGATTTCGCATCGTGTCGCTGCCGAGTTGACAGAAGTGCGCCATTCTAGTTTAATGTAAAACGTCAGCAGATTTAATAACGAACGATAAAAAAAAATAGTACTTAAAGATTCGTCATTTTCGAAACTATTTGAAAGCAAATTGATTAAAGTTTGTCTGGGTAAATCCCAAATATACGGTGTTTACAATCGAACGGTGACCAGCTACTATGTGCTTATGAAACAAAAGGTTCACCTTGTCTTGTTTTATCTTCACGCCATCACAAGTAAAGGCATTGTACACGTGTTTAAAGCGACTCCTAATTGCAAACTATCACGAAACTTATAAGGATATTTTTAGTTTTATCGATTATAAAGTTTAAAGTTTATAATAAGACTTTTTTTATAAGAAAAGGGGTCAATCGAGCCGCGGAATCACAAGGAACCCATGGACATCTGCAATACCAAAAGAACTACGTAGTACTAGATGTGTTGGCGGTCTTCGAGAGAAGTACGCTCGCTGTGACTGTGCAGAAATATAACATCAAATTTCATCTCATAAGATAAGGGTATATATAAATTGTATACCCAAAACATAACCTCCACGTAAACATAAATTCTATATCTAAGATCCGAGTTGAAAGCTTTGAATATTATTTCTTTTTCTATTTACAGATAAACGTGGAGAACTCCTTTATCATTGTAGTGTAATTTTACAAAGAGGTTGTAATAGTTTTGACCTTCATTTGTTTTTAAAGATCACATCCTTTCAGTTATCGTAAATACGAAATAAACAAATGACCTCACGCATCTTCTATGTCTACGATTATATTTATAACCGGAATTTAATTTGACCTTTTGTTTTTAAATAACAATCGAACACATTGTTTATTGTAAACACATTTAAAAAGAATACACAAGTGAATTTTCTCTACAATACGCATTCACTAAACACAAAAGGTACAAGAGTAATAATAATTAAATTCTTTGTTTAAATACTAATATTGACCATTTGGTAATTGTATTAAGAAAGAATTTATATTCAAATTTCTTTTTTTACTTAAACGAACTTGTAATACATCGAAATAATTTGTGTTAGAACGCGGGCCGCTGACCGGTCATCGTGGTAATTGTGGTCAATCGTACAGCAGAGGACTTTACGCTGACGATGGTCATCATCAGCTCACTATACGTCCCCACTGAGGGGCTCGGAGCTTACTCTATAGGGGTGACTAGTCCATAATCAGCCACGCTGGCATAATGCGCATTGACTTCACACATATCTTTGAATTTCTTATGAAATTCCTATGAATTGTATGGAATTCGAAAAACACATCGGTATCAGCGATTGAATCTGGACCATTTCGAGTACTGCCCGGTTTGGTTAACTGCATCACCGACGCTCATGATGAATGTTTTATTATAATTGTCTACTGATATTGGTTATCGTTCATTTAGCATTATTTTTTTTAAATTACCTTTTTACTATATAAAAAAAAACTATAATAAGAGAAAGAACATAACTATGGACTCTACAAGTAGTCTTTATATCTCAATCTGGTCATCTTACCTGTTCGACCTCTAAGTTCAAGTGCGCTCATAGTTCGTACGTGACGGAGCGGCCGACGGAATGCATTACAATACATTGAAATAATTCTTATCTTAAATGTGTTGTTGGCTGCACGTGAACCAGTACCTGTGCCTTGTATTACCGAAGTCGGGAATGATATCTTTGTTCAAAGATTCTTAACGGTAAAACCAGTAAGTTAGAAATTCAAAATGGCGGATGAAGGCAGTAACTTTTTAAACAAACGACAATGTAGTTAAAGATTGTTTTCTTCTGAACTATATCCAGAATGTTTTTATCTTGTTTTTTAAATACACAAAAATTTCCTTGTATCATGGGTTTATAAGGTGTAGATCGCTAGAGGACAAAAGTGAAGCGAAAACAAGGTCTTTTGAGGCCACTTGTAGCGGTAAAGTACCTAAGTGTTGTCATTTACAATATTTGTATTGTATTTTGATAACATATCGAAAATCGAAAATCGACGAGGACACCTATAGGTTATAAAACTATGCTTAAAATACGTCGTGATTTGTTTATAATAATTTTCATAAAATATGGCATCGAAGTCTATTCTAGATTTTTTTTAATTCTTCATCATCAGCTCACACTATACGGAGCTCGGAGCCTACCCTATCATTAGGGGTGACTACGACAAAGTCAACCACACTGGCCCAGTGCATTGACTTTGACTTCACACATATCTTTGAATTTCTTCGCCGACATGTGCAGGTTGCATCACGATGTTTTCCTTCGTTGTAAGAGCGTCGGACAATGTACTTATGCAATTCGAAAATCGTAAAACACATTGGTATGTAGCGGGGATCGAACCCGGGACAATGCCGAGCACGGTCCTGTTAAGCGTTTAACAAGTGCGCACCGACGCGCTCCAAAAGTATAACATTCGAATGGTAACCTTTACAGTTACTAAATGAGTTTTTTTTTATGTTTACGCGAAATCGATAATAAGTAAGTTAGTAAGCAGTTAGTTATGTTAGTGTCTAACTATTGATAGTTTAATGCTGTATGTAGACTGATGCCATACGAAATAGAGCCGTACCATAGTTTTACCAGTGTGGCATCTATCTAACTCATATAGCGGACGGCATCTTGAACACATTTAGTTGCGCATTAGTCGATTTTTCGGTCTCGCTCGCGCGGGGGCGCTGGTGGATGTGGTCGACTTTGCTATTGGTTAATCAGCCGACCCTTGCTCCCGCCAAAGTGTACGTGCGTGAACTTTTCCCCACTACGCCGCTTTTTGTTCAAGAACTTTGCCGGCCGTTATAATCAAGTTTGTTCGTATAGTGTATACTCATTGTTATAACAAACGTATTGAGTTTAAACTTATTTATTTCCAGGTGTATGCGCCGCTCAATATTTTCATAGCGCTAGTGGGCGTGGCCGTGTGGAGTGAGAGAGACGAAATACAATTAGAGGAGAACGGAGATAGGACTTTGACCAATTTTCTTGTGTACCGAAGGATGAGACTTATATCGCAAATACCTAACGACAATGCGCACTTATTGACGTGAGTATAAGGTTTATTATTGAATAGCAAGTTTTGTATACTTTTTATATATAAAACAACCATCAATTAACATCCAAAAAAAGAATAAATGTGTAAGAATTTTAAAATATTTAAAAGTAATATGTCTGCAAAAGATAATGATCTGTAAAAAAATAGATTTAATTGTAAATTAACGTATACTAATTAAAATACCGGCTCTGACTGTCCGGTTAGACGCGACTTGAGGTCACTCATCCTGAAGATGAGTCTGAACGGTAGGTACCTACACTAATCTGTTCGTCAGCTAAGTCATTATTATAATTAGTATAGTATAGGGAAAGTTTTTAATTAGCATAGTAACGTAAACATTTTTTTAAACTCGATGATTTAAAGTCGAAAAAGTATTATATTAAAATCGTTATGACAACACAAAATGGCGTCGATGCGGATTGTTATTTCAAACTCATTACAATTTTATATTCCAGTCGGCAAAAGTTCCAAGAGGGCGTGGTAGGGAAGGCACTGAAAGGTCCAATGTGCACGTTCGAATTCTCCGGGGGCGTGGCAACGAATCATTCCGAAGTTATAGGCTTGGTCGCCACTACCATTGCTCATGAGATGGGACATAACTTCGGCATGGAACACGACATGGAAGAAGACTGCGAGTGTCCCGACGAGAAGTGCATCATGAGCCCGTCCAGTACTTCTGTCATGCCGATACACTGGTCCTCGTGTAGCCTAAGGTCTTTGGCGCTCTCTTTCGAACGCGGAATGGATTATTGTTTGAGGTAATTTAATCAACTTTTCAAAATTATAGATATGTATTTCTTGATTTACTTATATTTCTTGTACGATGCAAATTAAACTCTAGACTTATGCTAGGAAATGGTTTACAATAATCGAAAGGCAGGATTCGAACCCTCGACCATCTGGTTGTAATTTCATACAGCTAATCATTAGGCTATTGGCACTTCAAATTGATAAAAAAGAACACAGATTCTTTTCTATTATAACTTTCATGTTATTCATTTGAAATGTTGAGTAATTTCGACACTAGAGGGTTTTGGAAACGATAATGATGTCTTAAAATTGTATCGAGTGTTCAATAGAGTTAATTTAAATAAATATTTGTTGCTATAATATTTGTGAGAGTGATTTTTTTTAATGTGATAAAACGAAATTAGTTCAACTATGTGAGAACCTTTAGAATAATTAATCATAAAATTTGTAATTGTCAATTTAACAATGAAAGAGGGACATTTGATTGAAGTAATTTGAATTGTACAGAAACAAGCCGCGGCGTCTGTTCGAGTCGCCGACGTGCGGCAACGGCTTCGTGGAGGTGGGCGAGCAGTGCGACTGCGGCATCGGGCGCGAGCCGGCGCGCGCCGCCTGCCTCGCCTGCTGCGACCCCGGCACCTGCATGCTGCGGAGCAACGCCAGCTGCGCCGCCGGCGAGTGCTGCGACCTCAAGGTCAGTAAATATAAACAGAAGAAAGAAAAGAGTCGTGGGGTTCGAATCCCACCATTTGATTACTGTCTTACTGGCTTACCTGGAATGGTTACAAGAAATATTAGTGAATTAAGCGTTCCCGCTATGGCTGTTGAGGTTTTGAAATTGGAAATAATGGATTATCGGACGCTCAGGAAACAGGGAACAGGAGTCTTAATCAAAGTTTGCGAGTTCTATGTTTGGTTGTAGACATGTCGTCCAAAGTCAGCGGGCACGGAGTGCCGGTCGGCGGAGCGCGAGTGCGACCTGCCCGAGTACTGCAGCGGGCACTCGGAGTACTGCCCCAGGGACGTGCATCGCATGGACACCACGCCCTGCGCCAGCGGACAGGTAACCTTCACACTGGACGCCACATATGACTAAAAATGATGATCACGCTTTGATCAATCGAACTAATTTTGTATTATTTATGGTAGACGTCTTTCCTAATATCTTGAACCCACGAAAGCCTGGACGCTCTCTACACTTACAATTGTCTTCTATGTAGCTGGTTCGATGTTCCAAGGGTCTGATATGTTTAAAATCTCAATGCTATGATGATTTATTCGCAGGCGTACTGCGTGCGCGGCGCGTGCCGCTCGCACACGGACCAGTGCCGGCTGCTGTGGGGCTCCACGGGCGAGAGCTCCGACACGCGCTGCTACACCTCCACTAACATTAAAGGCACCAAGTGAGTCCTAATATCAAACGAAGACGTTACTATAATGTATTTCCACTTCTCAAAACACATCATCCCATTTACGTTGAAAAAAAACAAGACATGTTTTTGTGTGGTTACGCCAGTAAACACACGTGTTTTGTTACGCGATCACAAAATGCGTGAAATAGAGTTTGTTTTACTTTTAGTTTCGAATGATTTATGAATTCTTAAATGTTATTTAATTAGTAAGTAATAAATGGTTTGTCAAAGAACACCATTATGCGATATAAGATTGCTAACTTATTTTTTTTTGTTAGCGGTAATCAGAGGGCGCGGAGGCATATTTCTACATTTAAAATGAAATTTCTTGTATTCTAGGAACGGTAACTGCGGCTACGACCGCATCCGGCAGATATTCCGGGCGTGCGCGCCGGCGGACGCGCGCTGCGGCCTGCTGCAGTGCCGGCATCTCAACGAGCGCCTCGAGTTCGGCATGGAGTCCGTGGCGCAGCTCTCCGCGCTCTTTATCAATAATAACGGTACCCACACACCTACCATAGTTACATGTAAACACACTTAGGCGTGTACGTGACACACTCTAACACATAAACGAACGTACACGCACACATGTTTCAGCGTGTACATAGATGTATTAACCAACAATTACGGCATCACAATCAGATGTTAAGTGATCACTATGTAAGGCCCGTACTTCACATATTTAACAGTAAACCTACAGTCGGGGAGACTTTGAATGCGGTAGTTAAGCGTTTCATCATTTCCGGATAAAAAACAATTAAAAACTTCAACTATTAAAACTTTCGTGAGACATTTCACTATATAACTTATAAAATGGTTTAACTCACGTGCAACTCGGTGTCAGTACCGACTAGTTTCGAGCCCATCGGGGGCTCATCTTC
>JAODUI010000008.1:768531-781111 GCA_027563995.1 Papilio gigon | reverse complement strand
CCAAGATAAGATAAATCCGTTCAGCCGTTCTCGAGTTTTAGCGAGACTAACGAACAGCAATTCATTTTTATATATATTGAAGATTATTAGAAATAAGTACGTACATTTTAGGCTTGTGTTTATCTCTGTCTACGACAAAAGTCTGATATTGCATTGTCTTTTTTATCTTTTTATTCGTTCAGCCGATAACGGACACTAACTGATAGACATCTTTACAAATAACTTGGCAATTAAATGGAAAACTCGGATCTCTATCGGGATACGATGACACCCGAACTGTCAATGAATGCTCGTATTACTTGAGTGATATTTTCATATTCATTAATATGAAACTTTATTGTTTAGTGTCAAATGTCGAAATGAATAATGTCAATCTCTAAGATGGGTACTAAAGCTGTTTGAGAGAGCGCGATAAATACGAACTTTTCCGAAAAATTACGAATGAAAATCTTCTCGCACTATATGTGTACATTTATATAATTGTTATTATACTACTTATAAAACTGCTTAACTCACGTGTTAATCGGTGTCAGTGGCGACTAGTTTCGAGCCCATCGGGGGCTCATCTTCAGGGAGCGACGGGCCGCGAACGCTCTATAGTACCGTTCCCACTCACCTTGAAGATGAGCCCCCGGTGGGCTCGAAACTAGTCGGTACTGACACCGATTTACAGGTGAGTTAAGCCGTTTCATAAGTAGTATAGTGAAATGTCTCACGAAAGTTTTAATAGTTTAATAATTGTTATTTGTGCGGTGACCTTACTTCGGGAAGTCGAACGGATGTTTGCCAAGAGGCCGTCCTTATCGAGTGCTTCTCGGAATGCTCGTGAGTCATACGAGTGCTCAGGTAACTATCGGGATAACCTGTGGTTTGACACGGATATAACCTCAAATTGCTTTTCACTCAATTGTAATTAATTTATTATATTATAGATCGAGATTATTATAATCTGCAGTATAATAGTGACATCCTTATTTATATGTATAATCAGTTATTGTTAGTTTGAATATTATAAGAAAAAAAAAACAAAATTTACTCAATCTATAAACATCAAGCACGTGTACATTCAATTAAATACTAACAATAAATGAGTTATTCAAATACGAGTTAAAATAGTATAAAAATAGATGTTGAAAATATACAATGTAAACAAAGGTCGTGTGTTCAGTTAATAATGAAGTTGGAAACACGAAAATATTGATTCAAAGCCGGTAGTCAGCGCTACCTATCGGCAGTCAGTGCAAACAAAGGTGTTGTTTTGACCTTAGCGCGAAATTGCCGCGGGTTTGGGAAACACACGTTAATTTGTTCGCTGCGGCCCGGAAAACCAATAAAAACAGTTTCAAAGATATAGAGAAAACAATGACGTTAAAAATTCTGCAATTTATTTTCTTTAACTGCCATAAGTCTATGCTTTGACCATAAAGTTTTTTGTCTGTAGACTTTTTTTTAATTAGTAATCCTGACTGCATTGATCCATGTCTCGTCTAAACATAAAATAGTTGTAAAGCTACGTTAATGTTAGCCATATAATAACATTAAGTGCAATTAAATCTATTAATTTCGTTTTTTTTTCTATTTAGAGTAAATATGTGTTCGAAAGAAAAAATAATTTAAAAAAAAAACATTTTTCTTAAAGTATCACTTCTAGCAAATCGAATACGTTGTTTTTTTATTGTAATTGGCGTAGAGAGGCAACGAACGTAACCCGCTAATGGCGCGGCTAAATTCGAAGCCACGAACTGACTGCACACATTGTTTTTTGCAGACGACCGTGGCGCTGTGGTTTTAATGCTAGTAAAAAAAATTGAACACACTTTAGGTAGATAAGACGACGATAAAATTGTACAAATAATATAAAAAAATACAATTTGTGTTATAAATGGCGTGTTTGATTTAAGTTTAAACTATAATCGAAAGTAGATTTTCAATATGATGCGCAAATAGCAATGGTTATAGGTGTGGACTACCGATCTAGCGGTCGTGGATTCGAATCCTACTATTCCACTATTGTCGTGAACCACATCCTAACACAAACTTTTCCAAGCGTTCCTGGAACGGTTAATGGTTATGGTTGAAAAATGTAAATAAACTAACAATAACCTACTAATGTTTAAAGAAAAAATATAATTTGTAAATTGTTAATGACAACCCTAGAGGATTTACGTCAACAACACTGCGGGAACCTTTATTTCGCTTTAATTTTGTGCTTCGGATTAAGTTAAAAACTACATAATTGTCTATTGAATACTGTTTAATTAATTATTTAAATTATTACAAATATGTAATTAACGCATAGAGCTTCGTCATATTAGTTGGTCTTTAGTTTAATAATTGACCACGGCTGCCATAGACAGTTTGCATTATTATTTATGGGCATAACCATACATGAGTATTAATAGACCACATAATAACACTATAATTAAACCATAGTCTGTGAGAAATAAACAACATGAGACAAAGAACTCAAGGGTTACATAATTGAACTTAATTAGGTACGTTAATTTAAAAACAATTCCTACAAGGAGGTTGTAATTGTATTCAACAGTTTTATCCAGGCCGGTAGAGGCGCTGCTGTCGCGGTTAATTCTGGCAGAAAATATATAGAACCTTAGACATTGAACATAACTAAACAAAACATCGCCAGACAGCCGTGAAAAGGGTCTTCATGACACTATCAAATGATATTCGATTTTTGTTAATAACCAGTACTAGATAAATACGATAATATACTCAGTTTGGTTAATTAATTCTCCAGATAATTGTGGGCTTAAATTGTAGTATTTCCATTTCCTACTCAATTTTTACTATGGATAACCAAAGCTATTTAATCCGTTTGGTCTTAATCACGAATACAAAAAAACAGAAATACTTTATTGTTATTGTTAAATTGTATTAAAAAAAAGAGTGGCGACATGCTTTAGTATGCAATTTGCAAATATGTAAAAAAATATTTAAATATGTCAACAAAAAGAGAAAAAAAACATTAATGCAATAGCAACACCGTAGTATATTAATAACAATTAACTTTTTCACGTCGCTTCCTTAGTTGTTACCAGTTAATGTTAGGCACAAGGTCGCAATCGAGTAGGAACAAAGCACACGTGTGGAGCAACGTGGGTTCACCTTGAAAAATACACACTAGACGTTTTGAATCGCGCGCTTTTTTAACTCGCGTTAAAACAACGACCTATCTAATACTTTGTACGCTTGCTTGCTTTCTCAGTTTGGCAACACGTAAATCGCGCGCTTTTTTAACTCGCGTTAAAACAACGATCTATCTAATACTTTGTACGCTTGCTTGCTTTCTCAGTTTGGCAACACGTAAATCGCGCGTTAGCCTGTTTATAGTATCAATAAGAAGTTAAATTATATCATGTTTTCACCTCAAACTTAGTAGAAACTGCCTTATGATCAAAAATGTATTTTAATTATGCTTTGAAGGGTTATAATATCTCTTTATAAAGTTTCAGAAGTCTATGAAACATTAAAGTCGAATTCAAAGGATATTATATTAACACATGTCACTGGCGACTTTATTAATTGTCTATGGATTTATTTTCGAACGCTTCTATGTTTAAATTGTCTTAAATATGATCAGCTTTATGAAGGTGAAAATGTTCGGTTATGTTTGTTATAATTTCCTTTTTTTTATTTGGAATTTTTGTCCGTAGTGGACATGTCAATCACATAGTTCCTATGTGTGTACCACTTCTGTTTAAGAAACAAGGCGTATTACTAAAAAAGCACAATCGTGCCGCCGCGCTTGGAACGATTGAGATAATTAAATTTGAATTCGAAAGTTTATACACGCGGTATGAACTCGCGCGTTTTACAACGCCTAGTGCGTAGCTGTCAGTAAAGCTTGTGTAGAGATTAGTACAAGATCAGGAAGTTAATGCATACGTGATGCAACTACAATTAACTTTATATAACACTAACATAATATAAATGCAAGAATACTCTAACGTTCTTGTAATTAATATGTACGATACTGTCTTGTTTATCTTTAAATAAATACTTCATGTTTAAACACGTCTTATATTATAACCAAAGTCCTTTATAACGAATGAAACGTACAATGTCCTATATCACAGTTCCATCATCTCCCTGTTCTTATCTCTCTACCCGAATCTTTGTCGGATCGGTCCACCAGGATTTCACTCCCTTAATCGATCTGTCATTCACTCATTCATTCTTCTCGTCTCTATAACAAAAAATAACACGTAATTTAAATATGTCAAAACGTAAAAACTTTTTCGTAACACCGTGCTATATTAATAACAATTGTTATCTAATATTTTTCACATATTCTATAGTTATAACTACAGTGTTAAAAATTAGTTCAAAGCGATGAGAAGCGAAACAGTATGAGGCACGTCTTTCGTCCTTGAAGCCTGTTTTGGAACTCTTGTTTTTTTTTTACCAATAGCGTTGACATTCGAACGTTGGTTTTAAATTTAAATTATAAAATATTTTTTTATAAATAAATATAGAAATACTATTGTTTCTTTATATCCAGATTATATGGTACAATGTAATAAATGTTTTCTAAATGTTATTAGAGAAAAAAATGAGGGCGATGTTCGCTAATTAATTATAATAATGTCCAGCACACGTATGCGGCGGCGCGCGGGGCCCGCCGCGCCGCGACCAACTGGGTCAAATGATACAAATTACAATTCGTAGATAACACAAACTGTCATTTGGAGGAACGAAATTAGTTGCCATTGCAAAATGTACTTTAACACTACGTGATAAAGTAGTTGCAGTTTAGCATTTGTTTTGAAATAAAGCAAGACTAAATTGGTTTAGGCATTGCGTGAGTCACAATAATTTGCGACCGCTGTCATTTTATATGCAATCTATAGCTGACGAATTTGGTCAAAGGTTTGATTGTAAAGGGCGAAACAATGTACAAAGTATTGAACACTGGGCTATGCTATTCTTTCTAAGAGCAAACCTTTTCTTATCGATGAAATATGTTGTTCCTTTGAAAGCATTGTTCACAGTAAAAAAAAAAACAAGTACAAAGCGATAATTTTGACATTTTCTTAGAAAGAAAAAAAAACCCATCAGTGTAAAATAATTTTTACTTCGTAGTTTTTCTTATTCATTTTAAATAAATCGAATATTTTATTTTAAATGATATAAAGAATGTTATATGTCATTGATAATATTTGTAAAAAGTAAAAGGAAATACTTTATACGCCATTTAATCGTTCAATAATACAAATTTATTGCTTGCTATATTACGGTTGCCAAATGGTCAATTTAATTTTTAATTGCAAGCTTTTGTTGAATTACAATTACAAATATGGCAACGGTTCAGTTATTTTCAAAGATAATAGTCAAATTAATGGACGTGAGCTCGTTTAATAAGTTAAATGAAATTCTAAAAATGCTATTTTTAATCTGTTGAATACGTTTAGCAAGCAAGGTTACTCCAAGGACACATCAACTGTGGTATAAAAAAACTCCGTTGTTAATTATTATTGAGATGAGGATGTGGGCGTAAGAAATAAATTTTCGAACTTTATAGTTTCAAATTTCCTGTCGAGACGGTTAACATTTTATAATGAATTAATTTTGTTTAAGTTGTTTAAATAAGTTTTCAAAATGATTGCATTAACATTTAGCCATCAACATCGGAACTTGGTGTTCGTGCAGTTTTTTTTTTTTAATTCAATGAAATGTAAAGATATTAGAGTCGTGCGGCCAGCGTCAGACTATGGGCTAGGCAGGTTGGCCACACGGCATCTGTGCAAATGGAACAGTGACATTGTCCTTTCAGCGTCGACTGGGTCAAGGCGCGCGGCCCGGACACCGGGCGCCATCTTGCAATTACTGACACCCCGCCATTTTATTCTTTGCACATGTTTGTAAATTGTTATAATTGTAAGACTTCAATTAACATATGAACTATTTTATTATTAGTGGTAGGTCGGGTACAATAGTTACGTTTAATCTTGTTGGAGCATTCTAGAAATTAACGCAATAAGACAGGGAAGTTGCAATCCACTAAGTTACCTATAGATCTAGACTTAAAGAGGCAAACAATAGATAACGAGGCCTGTGATGTAGACAAATTAACGTATAATAAACGACTTTACGTTATCTTATCTGGTTAGGTCTTGTTGATTCTTTCGCAAACTTAACTATACAATCTAAACAGGGCATTTTAAACTTTAAAGTTAACGCATAAGGTATAATTGTACGTGTGCTGGTGGTAGAACCGGCTGTGTTCGGAAGTGGCCTCATTCCAGGCGGTCTGGCTTGCACAATCTCTTGTTCTGGAGTTTTCAGCCTTGTAACTTCGGACCGGCGACGAACTTTCTTGTCGCTATAAAATACACCTACGTAAGAATATTTTAAATGATTTCTCGTAAATTCATATCAACATTATAACTTCGCTACTGCGAATAAAATAAACTAACTTCAGTGATTTGCTTGCGTTCGAATTACTACGAAATGGAATCATTAGTATCGAGGATAACCTTAAATTTACTTTTATTATCATTGTTATCGACGGATATAATGATAAGCTTCGAGGAGTACTAAGAAAATGGACAACAAAAGTGTTATTGTGTACCAAGTATTATATTTTCTTCGTAAACAAGGAGGAAAAATAAACTGGAACACCAGGATAATTGTATCGATTATTTCCCACGGAAAGACGCGGGCATAATTAACGATCGTGTTTTTTTCAACGTCTGTCCTATTCTTCAATTTTAAATAAGTGTCCTAGAATATATAACCTATAAATTTAGCGTATCATACGAGTTTGACGTCTAATCGAGAGTCCATTATCCAAATGTTATTTTGTACTGACAGCACTATGGAAATTTAGACTAACGACCTCTGGGTACCATTTTTCGTCTCACTTTTGTACCGCGAATAAAATGTCTATCTTTCAATATATCACCATCACCACAATGAGCTTAAAGTGGTCAGAATATAGCCTACCCCATCGATTACCTCGGTTATCATCCCTAGGTTACAGTTCTGTCTATACGTTAATCCTTAACCTTTAGACAGAACATAGTATAACCTAAACTGTTAAACTGTAACCTTTGACGTCAATATTATTTGCATGTTAATTGTCAGTGTTCAAAATCATATAGAAAATTTATAGGTTAGGTTATAGGTTAGGTTATTATTGGTAAGTAGTTTTATTGTAGATTTGTATTGTCGATGGTCGCGTACCGGAGCATCAGGCCGCCGCGGAGACCAGACATTTTACGAATAATTGTTATTTCAAATTCAATTAAATGTAAAATTCCTTGACCGCGTGATGTTAGTGGACGTGACGAGGAAAACCACATCTGAATAAACCCGTATAATTTGTACGAAGTGTTACACATGTTAAATGAGCGAATAAATAAGATACAAATAGAGGTCAAGTATAGAACTTGAATTATTGATGTTTATATTTTAATTGTCATATGTTTTGTTAAAGCAATAACCTAATAGAGGTTACTTAAATGGAAGCCCCAGAAACGGATCTAATAATGTAAATTTTTGGCTTAATAAATCATTTTTCATTTTTATTTTCAATAGTTAAGTTTTCGAAGTTCGAATACCGCCATCCGACTATTGTCTTGAAACCATATCTTAGCACGGATCTCCAGCTTAATTGAAGTAGTAATAAATTAATAAAAATCTTCTAATATATTAATTAAAAAAAAGAATTGAATTGCAACTTACGTACGGACGGTAGGACGTCGTTGGATGCGGAAGGCGATGGACTGCATACTATGAAACTGGAACCTATGCCCGGTGGGTAAACCAAGACTGATTATGATGATGTACAACAAAACTATATGTTGGATAAATTAATGAACGTTTATGTCCAGATAACCTCAAATAGCTTAACCTATCTGGACGTAATTTGGCTCACAGATTATTAACTATCGTCATGTGATATTTTTTTTATTCATCTAGTTAAAGAATAATAATCGTTATATCCGGAACAAGGACATCCTTTATTAATAATTTTATCGCATAACCTAAATAATTTAATCATTGCATGTCGCATATTTCTCGGTAACGTATCAAAGTAGACCGCTCGGCGACGCGACGTCCCAACGTAGTGTTGTTCCGCCCTTTTGATGTAACACCGACATTATAATTTTATCGATAAATTATCAATGTTACCACATAACCAATAACTTGATAATTCTGTTTGATATTTCTCGATAAATACCCCGCCCTATGGCATTTATCGAAGTAGTGTTGAGTTATTTTTCTAGCCTAGAGAACTCTAGCTCTCTTAAGAAAATTACTTCAGTCTTGTGTCGGTAAAGTTAGTAAACCGTTTATAATAAATTTATTAACCAAGTACACTACTATGAATAGATACATTATCCAAAGAACCACCAATGAACAAAAGTATAATAAAAACAAATAGACGAATTGAGGCCCTCCTCCTTTTAGAAGTCTGTTAAAAATGGCCACCGGTGGTAATACAAAATGATATTTCCAGAATCGACTATTAATTACACGTCAAATTTATAGAAAACGCACAATTTATAGGTTATACATGCTCCTAGCTTTACACTACAGTTCGTCACCAACCTGCTCTTTTTCCTGCGCAGTGTCAGTACAGTATGTACTCTTCCATACATCTCTGTCAACCGACATATCTATACTTACACACTTCCACACATATACTCTTGCACACAATCCATCCACACCTTCTTCGGTCTACCTCTACCTTTATAACCATCAACATTCAATCTCACACACGTGCAATGTACCTTTCATTTATTTATGTTAATTAGAATTGTATTAAATATCTTGTGCTTTTTTATATGATACAAAAAAACTCTTAATATGTTCAATTGAATGAATTGCAACAATGTATTGTTTGTCTTCATTTACGGACCTTACAGAAAGAACAATATCTCTTCCAACAGTGGTATGATGTCAATCCTCTTGATATGGTATTTGTTAACAAAAAGCGTTCATTGTTCGCGAGTGTACATTAGCGAGGAGAAAGCGCGGGTTGCCAGCCAGTCCGCCCACGTGGACAACCAACACCAGATAAGGACCTCGACTCCTTTATTCGCAATATTTATGGCGTTGAAATACGTAAAAGGTAGTAATAATGATTTCAAGTTATTTATATGTAAATTTGAATTTTGATCGCGACTGTACCGTTAATGTTGTACAGAAACCCGCTGTTTATTGTATCAAAATATTTATCTATATATTTATAATCCATAATTACCTAATTCGTAACACAACATTGAAAAAAAGGCATTTGTACAGGTGAATATTCGCATTGTTGTCATTTACAATATAAAATCACATTTCGAAAATCGATTCTCCATTAAACGTCAAACTTGTAACATTCAATTTATAGGTAAAATATCTGTACATTTGTCTTTAAAATCTTTAAATGTTAAATAATTTTGTCGTTATAGTCTTTTATGGCATTATTGTTAAAACTGGACAGTAACCGTGAGATGCCATAAAAATCTTGTATAAAAAGATTTTTTTAAAGGTAATGAAAAGGGTCACGATGTCATTATTGTCACGATGAAATTATATTCTGGGTTTTGTTATCTACTTTGAAAATAGGTGTTCTGTTCCTTGCCACATCATCGTCAGCCTTTGTCGACTGCTGGACCTTTATACAGCAGTAGGCAAAGGCCCAAAAGACCTTCTGTAATGACTTCCACAGTGTGCGGTCCTCAGCCTTGGTCTCGTTTTTTATACAATTTAATAATGGCAACTCATCGTAAAACCGCGAGTGTAATCTTGTCACACGAGCGCGAAACTGAAAAGGCAAAAGACATTTAACATCCGGAACGAATCGATTCATTACGATCGCAACTTTAATCGGTTATCCCAAAAAAAAATTTAACGACATAATGCCTTGCAATTACGCTACATTAAATGTTTTATTACAATACATAATACTGTAAAGAAATGTAATCAAGTCACATTACATTAATTATGGGAGATGATTTCTTAAAATATGTACCGTCGAAACCAAAAAAGGTTCATTTTGTTGTGCAAACACGATGTTTCGCAAAACGGTTCCCAAACTTTTGTCTTCTCATTTCATATGTATTTTTTAATTAGCCTTTGCCCATTTACATTTACCTTTGAACTTACAAAAAAAAACTTGTAAGTAGTCTATGAGTTCTTCCAGACATTTGTGTCCAATTTCATTGAGATCCGTTTAACCGTTTTGTGGATACGTGTATTAACATCAATCCATCGAAACTGTCGCGTTTATGATATTCATAAAATGGAGTTATTTTAAGCCGAAATGTGCCTAAATATTAAAGGAATTTCCCTGAACATACATATAATAAGGAAAACGTTATTTAGAGATTTTGCCGATTTGAAAATACATTATAATCCATTAGTTCTAACGAGTTTCCTCGAACTAACAAAAAACAACATGCTTCGGTTTATTTTAGACTATTAAATAAATACATTAAGCCACGTGCTGTTTGCAGAGAAAGTAACATCCCGGCAGTTCAATGATTTCGATTTACAAGTAAATAGATTTTTGTTCTTTATTTAATTTTAATCTTTGATTGATATGTTACCGTCCAAAATATTTACTTTTGCCCAATTGATTAAAAAACGTAATTCGATTGTCATCTGTCATGACACATGACATATTGCAACTCGTAGATACATAATCTAACCTGGGGTATTAAACTTGTATAAAACTGAGGCGAGAAAAAGGCCTCTGGAAGCTCTTTATTAAGATAAATTCCCTGAGTATTAGTATTTGCAATACCAAATAATATATTAGAAATCTTGGCTAGACGCCAAACAGTCCATTTTAGGTTATACCGTTTTCTATATTGCAGTATCTGTTTTATCAAAGAAGTTTGAAGTTGTCGAAGTTTTTCAGTTAGAAGCATAGAAGACACGTGTAATGTAAACATTTTTTATTTATCTTGATTATTACTGATTTATTATTGATGTACAGGTCAATGTCCTTCGACAAACAAAATACGCCCACTTCTAAATCCGTGCAAGTTGCGCGCCTTTACTGGCGATGTGTAGGTTTTTAGGTTATCGCCCCTTACCATAAAAACGACTCCATAGGAATAAACAAAGGACCAGAGACAAGCAGATCTTTTGTTTGTATCACGATTTGGCGCGCAACGCCGTTATGTCAGTCACTTCGAATATGGAACGTGTAAACAGAAACTTTTCCGCAATGCAATTAATTTTTTTATTAATTGTTTAAAATTCGGTAAAGAAACAAAATAAAATTTAAGTTACCATTCTTTACTTAATTTATTTGTTACATGTATTTTATAATTGATCTAAGGTAAATTTTAACAACATGTGAACGCAACAATTATTGGCATTCGTAACGTATCATAATTTATGAATAATCTGTCCTCTTGTAACCTTTCCGCTCCGTGTAACATCGGCGACGTGAATGGCTGATTATCTCGAACCTTTGCCTTCGGAGCGACGATTGAATCGGAAAAAAGTAAATTGCTTCACTTGATTGGTGCATTGCAATCTGTTTGCATTGTGTTTAAATTATTTATACAAAGTAACGATTCTCTCAATAAACTTAAAGTGTATATTGGTAATACTATTTTTTCGTCTCTATTATATTCTATGCTAAATTTTATCGAGAACCATCGAGCCGTTCTTGAGATATCTTTTACCAAAAGTCCTTCCGTCGAAACTTTTGTAATACAAAAACTAAAATTAAAATATATGTTTGACATTTAAAATATCTACATTGTAGATACAAAATAAGGTGTTATTCTTTATATAAACCTTTTTAACAGTTTGCCAAAAGTTTTTTTTTTAAATAAGTTACTCCTAAATATAGTTGCTAGGATGTCACCTTGTCCTGACCTCACAGTCCTTTACCTACACACAACAATAACACTATTATATTTTAAGTTCAAACATTCTCAAAAAGGATTTGGGAATACCCAACAGCCATTAGTACCCTTCCAAGAAACTATTTCTTTTCTTTTTAGTTATAAATTCTTCGAATGTAATTAAAACCGAGCCCGAAATGCATAAGCCGTATTCGTTGATGAAATATTTGGAAGGAGTCAACGACATCTGTTGGGGCGGGGGGGAACTAAAAGAATGGACGCCATCGCTCATTGTCGGAGAGAGCGTGGGGACTCTGCTCGTCGCTGAATATTTTACAAATAAAACACTCACGACCGTATACTCGAGGGGTAGACAAAGATCACGGATATGTATCTATGTCGAAGGTTACAAACACGAGATAGATTGCGTCTAGTCACATACCTCTTTGGATACTAGTAATTTATGGGTGCTTTTTTCCGGATTGTATCGTACCGCTCTGAAGCAATTTAGCAAAGCATAATGAGGCTTGACCATACGCTTGGTACGTGTGTTTCCATAGTATGAAATGCATGCCACTAGTCTAAACTGACGAATACATATTAAACGGTTAATCAAATATTCAAATCGATAATAGCAAAAATAAGGATGTTTACAATAATTTTGTCGTACAATCTATTTGAGCGTCGGTGGCGCAGTTGTTAAGCGCTTGACCGGACCGGATCGTACTCGATGTTGTCCAGGTTCGATCCCCGCC